>JAXQQM020084794.1:0-273022 GCA_034641835.2 Pinus albicaulis | reverse complement strand
ACCTTGACATGATTCATGATTGCTACATGGCTTTACAGGCACCCATTCCTACAGACTTGGACAAATTCACTTAAAAACAGTGGAAAATCCTTCATACGCGACTATGCCCGTGTTTTTCCGCGTGTATACGCGAGTACAGCTAGACTTTTCCGCGTATGCCATTTTAATGATTAAAAAAATATATAAAATCCCTAATTTCGCGCTGGGTTGATGGTTACTCAGGTAGTTCAACCACCCCAGCCCGTGGCCAACTGTTTCCAACTGCTGAAACTACTTGGAGGGACTATAAAAAGCCCTCATGTGTATGGCCTAAAGGAGAGAGAGAATTATTGATATTATACTCTGTTGGTATTCCCTATCCAAGTCTGATTCCCTGTGCCTCCTGCACTTTCCCAGTTCATTATAGGAAACCCTTGTTTCCTTGAGATATACATCCCTTATATGTTATCTCGTATGCACCAGTTTGGAAGGAGTCTTAGCGAGGCAAGGGCTGGACGGATCCGGACGACGGTCTGCGAAGGCCTTGGAAGGATCAGGTGATCTCTCCACTTACTTTTGTACGTACTATTTTTATAATACAGAAGTATCATGCTGTTCCCGAAGTAAACATGTTAGTGTATGCTTTAATATATGAAGAATATTTGTTATACAAGCATTTATGATGATTTATTTAATGTTTTATATGAATCTCGCTAACATATAGAGTAGAAATATACTGTACAACTTGTCCTTTGTGCTGGTTTCTTCTTGTATTTCAGGTGAAAGAGGAAGGACGGTTGCAGGGAGTTTGAACTCCACGCGGATCTACTTCAAACGTAGGACCAACGGGTAAACCTCTCGTTCTGCTCTATTTCGTTTTCATGACTGTGCATGATCGTGTGAGTCTCTGTTAAATAGTACGCCCCTGCTCTGTGGAGGTTGAATCCCAACCAACCTCTAGGGTGTTAAATCCCCGAAACAAATACATAACAACTAGCCTAAAATCAAATACATAAAAAGAAAACAAGTTCACATCCTTTGCATAATAGATAGAGCCCTCTCTGAGTTTAGGAAGGCTAGGTCCTAGGGCTCTAAAGCTGGTTTGATGTTACCTTGTCACTTGGCTTGCCAATCTACCAAATAATGGGACCCTAACATTGTCTTCATCTCCTTGTACTCATTGTCACTGTCTAAATCAATGAATTGAGGCCCTTGAGAAGTACTCTTGATCCTTTTTCTTCTTCTCACCTTGACTTGTTGCTCACCTTTGTCCATCTTCTCCTTGCCTTTGTCTTTCTGCTTGATAGCTAGGGGAAAGATGGCCCTTTGATTTTTTGAGGGAACAAAAAAATCTCTTTTTCCTCTGTGGTAGGTGCATGTTAGAGGAGTGATGAGGGTGCCTTGATCCTTGATTAAGTCACATGCATTTTCATCATTGTGTAATATACCAAAATAAGGATTGCACAGCAAGCCTGTTGAAATAGCACACTTATGGGATATTTATGCACAGAAATAAGTTTTAAGCCCTTGGATCCCTTAGATAAGTAGATATGGAGTCTAGATCCAAAAGGAGAGCAAAACAAAATCAAACTAGGTGTGATAAACAGATCTCCCACCACCTAGTCTAGCTGAAAAACACCCTACAAGAGGGGCTGCAGCTATACACAACAAACTGCTTCAGAAATAACACAGTCTTGGAAAGCATGAGTAGGAGGCCATAAAATGAAATAAACTTGTGAATATACAGTATCAAATCAGAATTACAATGATTCTCTTAAATTATACAATAGAATAAAGAGGACAAGAGAGCAAGAAATCTTCAGAAAAGAAGGCTGCAACACATATATAAACTGCAAAATGGCTTAACAACATTATTTTAAGGGGTTGCAGTAGTTGAATGTTACAATTCAGATCTAGGATAGATCTATGGATGAAATATCAGATCCATTTCAGATTTGTACTCTAGAAAGACTCTATTACAAGATCCCCTTGGGGTTTTGACCAAATCAGGCATTGGAAGGAGTAGATCTGAGTTTTAAGTAACATATTTGCAATATTATTCAGAAATTTTTGAAGATAAGTTACTTTAAAATAGCTCAGATCTAAACATAACATGGATCATAAAGCTAATCCATGGATTACCAAAGTGAAAGGAAAAGCCCATCACCAGACATCTCTCATAAAAAATGGGTTCAAAACACCCTGCAAAACCTCCACTGAAAATAATGTAGTCCCTTAAAGGAAACTGCACTGTAGCTTGAATAATAGAGTTGGCATGATGCCAAGATACATATCTAAATATAAATCAACTGATGCACTCTTCCAGGAGGTTAAAAGACACACTCACTGAGAAGAGGCGCCAATACAAGCTTGATCTAAATAGATCTAGAGTTCCACTTGTTGCAGCCTACAAAACCAAACAAACCCTCACTGGATCTGTGTTGCAGTTGGAAGTAGAGCTTGGTCCAAATCCTAATAGTGGATCAAATCCACAAGAATACTCCAAGAAACCTCAATGGAAGAGATGGAATCCCTGCATAGGAACTCCAAATGCTAAGCAGCACAATTCTCCACTGAACAACAGAGAATGGTATTTGTCTAAACAGACAAGATACTCAGAAATATAGACAATCAACAACCTTCTCTTGCTGCCTTCCTCTTCCTTTTATAATATGAAATCATTTACAAACCCTAAACCAACTTTATGAGTTAGCTCCTTTCACATCAGGGGCCTCCTTCTAGAACTGCGATGTCCCTTCATGAGGTGCATTGTATCTAGACAACGCTATATATTCGGTCAAGTTTGACCCAGTCTCATAGCTTAAACCCTTGTCACACCTGCAAGTGATTTGTTTACATGGCCCAGATTTATCCATGTTCATATGGGCATTGATTTATTCATTCTTTTGGGAGTTTTACATGTCCTCCTTTATTCATTTATTCATGCAACATAAAATGAGACAAAATTTCATATTCCTCTTAGCTTAGGCTAAGTATGAATATTACAGTCCTCCCCTCCAAAATGTTGCTTGTCCTCAAGAAACTGATAGGGTGAGAGTTGCAGTACTTCCCCTTCTCCATTGATGACACCATCAATGATCAAGTCCTCATCAAGCCAATACATCATGAATTGTTCCTTCAAGGTCAAAATAAGATGTGCATAGTCCATCCCACCAGGAGTGAAAAATTTAATAGAAATAAGCATGGCTGGAGAAATGTTCCATCTAAAACATGTAGCATGAGGTAAAGGGAGAATTTCCAATCCATGTGGTACATACAAATTGTACATCCTCCCTCCATACAATCCCATAAATAGTACAACTATATCATCCAAGTATGGAAGCAAGACTACATATATGCAAACAGAAATATGAGCTTAAGGAGGTGGGTCAAAATCTCACATGTGATTCTAGTGCAGTGCATCTCCTGCCTGCATTAGATCAAGATGTGGTAAGTGGCATTCCCACCACAAATTTATTGCATGAGTCACCTTAACATGGCTAAAGATGTGAGATAAGTTTGGTGGCTTTGAAAATCACCCATCATGAGAAGGAATCTCCCTTTGCACAACAAGGGAGTGGCCAAGTTCAACATTTCTATTGGCCCACCACAAGCTATGAGATCCACATGATCTCTCACTCCCTTTAGGAGTCATATCCTACAAAAAAATGGTAAAATAATATGAAAAATCATAAAATAAATCTTTCTATACATGATCATATCCTTTACCATTAAAATTTCTCATACACATGGAGTTGTGCATGGGCATTTCCTCTCTCTCAAGAGAAGGAGGAAATGGCTGAAATGACTCTTGCATAGAGTCCATTGGATGTCCAAACTCCACATAGCTCATGTAATTTTTAAAGTGCTGATGTAGTTCTTCTCTCAAACCTTCCCAATCAAAGCTCCTCATGATCAGGGTATAGATCTTCATTGAATGCATATGGCTGAGAAATAATTCTTTGTGTGCCTCTTGTGGTATCTTCTACTTGAGCTTGGAAGCTCTAGCCAAGAATACCCTACCATGATGATAGATTACTCCCCCTTGGACTAATTAGCCCTCTTCTTGCTGCATGTCATCTAGGATCATACCTGTGTGGAGATTTTTGGAATACTCTACAAGAATTTGAGATTTCCAATATAGATCCACACTGTTCAGCAATGATAGCACTGATGATACATCCATGGAAGTGTCTTTCATGTTGTTTATCTCTTCTTTGACATCTTTCATGCCAAATTTATATGTTGGAAGGTTGATCCTCCCATTCTTCTCCTCCCACAGCGCAGATCTAGGAAAGAGAGAGGATGATAGTGATGCAGAGAGAATATCCCCCTCATTCTTGAGCTGTACCAAGCCCTCTAGTGCTATAGCTTAGTCTCCCATTGCTCCAATCCCTCCTAGATCTAGATTTAGAGTAGCACTTTGTGAGGCCTCCCCCACAAGATCTGAATCTGGTGGCCTCCCAGGTGGTTTGCCACTAGATAGGAATGTCCCTTGCAAAAATCTCATGAACATAAGAGAAGGGATTGTGAGATCCTTGCTTCCATTACTCAAATCCATCTCTGTTGTTTGTGTGGAAGTTCTTGGTGATGGATAAGTATGCATGCAAATCTTTCCAATCAGTGGTGAATTTCCTCAATGTAATCAACCATTGGACACCCAAAATGATATTGGTGTCTGGTATGTCAAATACAAAAAAGTGATCCACCAAAGTATACGATCCCATAGTGACTGAAAGTGATGGGAAATATTGCATGCACTGCATTGTCCTATCTCCTAGGACCAAAATAGAGAATACCTCAAAAGTATCAGTGGGTATTTCTCTCCTCTGCACAAGATGAGAATCAATAAAGTTGTGGGTTTCCCCACTATCAATCAGTATTGATACCCTCTGATTCATGTTTGAACCTCGTACTCTTAGGTTCAAGTACTTAGGCACCCCTCTCAAATATGCAAGAGTTCCTCCTATTGAAGAAAAGGCTCCATCCCCATATCTAGATGGTGTTGAATCTCCCTCTACATTATCAACGCTATGACCCCTCCTCAGTTCTTCATCTTCATCCTCCTCATCAAAATCTGAGAAGACTTCTATGTAGTGTGCTTTCCCAGCAACACATCTATGTCCCAGTGCCCATGAATCCTGGCAAGTGAAACATAGTTTCTTCTTTCTCAGCTCCCTTCTAAGTTCAATATCAAGAGGCTTCTTGAATGAGCTCTCCTTGGAAGGAGTATATTTTTCTTCCTTCCCTTTAGAAAGGTGAGAGGCCTTGATCTAGAAAGTTTCCTATGCTTTTGGCAAGGCATCTTGGAGGTCTCTAGCCCTCTCAATGGCATCATGCAAAGTGATGGGCTTGATATATTTAACCAACCCATGCAAAGATTCATCCAAGCCATCGATGAACATGTACACCCTCCTTGTTGCAGACAGATCGGGAACCATAATAGATAATCTCAGAAACTAAGAGATATAAGTTTCTACATTTCCTAATTGCTTTAACATTGCAAGGCTCATGAAAGGTGCTTCTAGATCCTTTCTGTCAAACCTCTCCACCAGTATCCTAGTGAACTCAGAGTAGGCAGTCACATTGGCATGGCCCAATGTAGACAACCCATGGAACCACCAATTGTGTGCTTCACCTTCAAAGTGTAGTGCTGCAATATTGATGGCTTCAATCTCAGGGAATTTGTTCAATTGAAAGTAGATATCTAGATTTTCCACCCATGCCTTGGTAGAATTGGTGGATGACCCATCAAACTTGGGCCAAAAAAACCTACCGATAGAGTGGTGTCTATCATGATTATGAAAGAACCAACCATATCTATACTTCTGCCTTGGTATTCTTTTGTCCTTGAGGTGAAAAAACTCTTGGAAACTCAATTGGTCTCTGAATCTCTGATTCTGAGATTCATATTCCACAAAGTAGTCTTCAAGGGATGCTTGCTCTTGTGATCCTTCATTCTCCATAGCCAAGAAGGTAGGCATAGTGGAGCATTGTGGAGCTTGTGGTGCTTGTGGCTGGATCACTGGTTGACTAGTCCCATGGTGAGACATGTCAAAGCTTTCCCCAGGATGAAATCTCCCAGGAGATTCCCTCATTCTATCCAGTCTCATCTCTTTGATATATCTAGCAAGATCTTGCATGGCCACCAAAAGAGTTCTTGCAAACTCTTCTCCTTCTTTATCACTTGCAGTTTCAGGGGCTTTATCCTTGTCTTGATCATCAGTGGTGTAATCAAACTTCTTGTGACTTATATTCTAATACCTCTTCTCCCTCTTAGTAAGAGGCTCATCTTCTTCTGAATGCAACATGGTTGTGATTCTCTAATGAAAGCATAGGCTATGCCAAGAAAGGAGCTCAGATACCACTGTAATATCCCAAAATAAGAATTGCACAACAAGCCTACTGAAATAATGCACTTCTGGGAGATTTATTGACAGAAATGAGTTTGCAGCCCTTATATCCCTTAGATCAGTAGATTTGGAGTCTAGATCCAAAATGGGAGTAAAAACAAATCAAACTAGGTGTGGTAAATAGATCTCCCACCACCTAGTATAGCTGAAAAAAACCCTACAAGAGGGGCTGCAGCTATGCACAACAAACTACTTCAGAAATAACGCAGTCTTGGAAAGCATGAGAAGGAGGCCATCAAATAATATCAACTTGTTAATATACAATAGAAAATCAGAATTAGAATGATGCTCTTAAATTATACAGTAGAATACAGAGGAAAAGAGAGTAATAAATATTCAGAAAAGAAGGTTGCAACACATATATAAACTGAAAAATGGCTTAACAACATTATTTTAAGGAGATGCAATAGATGAATGTTACACTTCAGATATAGGATAGATCTGTGGATGAAATATCAGATCCATTTCATATCTGTACTCGAGAAAGACTCTATTACAAGATCCCCTTGGGGTTTGGACCAAATCAGGCATTACAAGGAGTAGATCTGAGTTTTAAGTAACAGATCTACAATATTATTCAAACATTTCTGAAGATGAATTTACATTAAAATATATAAGATCTAAACAGAACATGGATCAGCAAGCTAATCCATGGATCACCAAAGTGAAAGGCAAAGCCCAGCACTAGAGATCTCTCATAAAAAATGGGGTCAAAACACCCTGCAAAACCTCCACTGAAAATAACGCAGTCCCTCAAAGGAAACTACATTGTTGCTTGAATAACAGAGTTGGCATGATGCCAAGATACAATTCTGAAGCTCAATCAACTGATACACTCTTCTAGGAGGTTAAAATACACACTCACTGAGAAGAGGCACCAATACAAGCTAGATCTAATAGATCTAGAGTTTTACTTGTTGCAGCCTACAAAAGCAAACAAACCCTCACTAGATCTACGTTGCAGTTCGAAGTAGAACTTGGCCCAAAGCCTGATAGTCGATAAAATATGCAAGACTCCTCCAAGAATCCTCAATGGAAGAGGTGTAATCCCTACATAGGAACTCCAAGTGCTAAGCAACACAATTCTCCACCGAATAACAGAGAATGGTATTTGTCTAAACAGACAAGATACTTAGAAATATAGACAATCAGCAACCTTCTCTTGTTGCCTTTCCCTTCCTTTTACAAGATGAAATCCTTTGCAAACCATAAACCACCTTGATGAGTTAGCTCCTTTCACATGAGTGGCCTCGTTCTAGAACTACACTGTCCCTCCATGAGGTGCATTGTATCTAGACAACGTTGTTGATTTGGTCAGGGTTGACCCAGTCTCATAGCTCAAATGCCTTTCACACCTGCAAGTGATTTGTTTACATGGCCCATATTTATCCATGTTCATATGGGCATTCATTTATTCATTCTTTTGGGAGTTTTACATGTCCTCCTTTATTCATTTATTCATGCAACAAAAAATGAGACAAAATTTCATATTCCTCTTAGCTTAGGCTAAGTAGCAATATTACACATTTTCATGGCTTTCATGAGTGAATTCATACTCCATTGGGTCACTGATTTCTTGACCTTCAACCTCATCATCATCCTTGTTTTCCTCACTATTTTCTTCACTAATATCTTAGCTCTCAAACTGAACACCATCCTCTTGGCTGTCTTCTTACTTATCATCAACACTCTCTTCTACATTTGACATTGTTTTATGAGTGTCATCACTATCACTGTTTTTCTCCTCTCCATCACTGTCTTTCTCTTCAAGGCTTCCATGTTCAGCCTCTTCCTCTATGTCATCATCAATTTCTTCATCATTAGGTTCTGTTTCTGCCCCATTATTTTCTTCACTTTCCTCATCATCTTCTTGATTAAGCTCAGTATTTGTATCACTGTTTTCTGCCCTTGCCTCATCTTCTTCACTCTTTTCCATGCTGTCATCATTCTCTTGGTCTTCCTCAATGGATTCTTCCTATTCCTCACTTCTGTTTATTTCTTTAGTACTGTTGTCCTCTTCCTTATTTTCTTCATCTACCTCGGCTTCTACCTCATCTTCTTCATTGCCATCTGCTTGCTCCTCATTAGGGCTATTGTCAGCTCCTTCATTTGATACATTAGGAGAATGGATAAGAGGTGAATCTCTTTGTGGAGAAGGCATATGTGGAGATAAAGGAGGAGTGGAGGTAGGTGGATGTGAAGTGGAGGGAAAATTTTGCAGAATGAAGTCTTGGGGATTGGAAAACGCTTCATGAGAGATTAAAATCTTCCAAGGGATCCCTTGCTAGTCCAGCTGGTGTAAGAAAATCATTTTGATCAAGGAGTGGTGAAAAAGGCTCTACATTTGGTGGGAATAACTCCTCTTTTTGACCACTGAAGCCATTTTTTCAATGCTTTGGTATAGGTAGTATGGTAGGTTCAGTAACTTAACCTTGGTGAAGTGCATCAGAAGCATTATGTGATAAGAGTAAACCCTGGAGTACCTCCCCTCATAGTTGAAGTATCTGATAATCTGCCTCATCAATAGGGCATACCTCTCTAGCAGGTGGGAGAAGGAGAATATAGCCTTGTAGCCTTGCTGACAGCTAGGTTTGACGTAGGGCTCATAATATCTCAAGTCCAATTTATTTTCTTTAAACCATCTCTCACCAACATGTGGAATTCCTTTGGCTTGAGCAATGGATTCAGATAAGAGTTCCACTTTCACTCCCGCTAGGTTGACTTGGTGATTTTGAAAACTGAGTATGAACAACCTCATCAAATATGAATGTATTTGGAATTACTTAACCTTCTCACAAAATTGATAACACCCAACATCTTGAAAGTAGGTAAGTATCATTGGAGAGGAGGTGATTTGAATGGTGTCCAAGGGTTCAAACATATTAAACCTTCCTCCCTTGTTCTTAGGCTTGATAGGCCTTTGACTTTCATCACTGCCGGTATGAATCTCTTCTTCAGACATGGTGACTAATTATTTAGCATAGAAGGCTTTTTAATCTTGTTTGAGGGCCTTTAGGTCAATGGATGGAAATCAGTGATGTGAGGGAAAAGTTTGCAAATGAGGGCAAGATGAAGATTTTAAGGAGTGTGTTCAACTTTTTATAGGTTGGTATGTTGTCACTGAGTGTTTTTACGTATATAATAACCCTTATTTTTTCAAACCCTAACCTAAGAGGCAAAAAACTTGATTTTATGGAGACTAGGGTTTGATCATATTCGGCCAAAAATGCCGTTCTTGATTATGAGAAAAACACTTGGAAAGCGAGGAGAAAGAGCCACCAACATTGTTCCTTTGATTGTGGGAGATTTGGAGGCAAAAATATAAATTTTGAACCCTTTTGGAGAAAATATGGGCAAACTTTGTTTGTGTGCAGCACCTGCCCAACTGCACGTGTAGGTCAGGTCGGGCTAGCCCGTCGGAGCGTAGCGCCGGGTCACTCTGGGCTAGTCAGGCCTGTAGGAGCGTAGCACTAGGTCGAATTGGGCCAGAGATGGGCCAGTCAGGCCTATCACAGCACAGTGTCAGGTGGGTGATAGGCAGGTTGGGTAATTTTATGAGCCTGTGCATAGAGCCCACCTAGGTGCGTAGAACCGAGCTCTTGGTGTGCAGCGCAGTGTTAAATAACACTGCAGCCACCTCGTTTATGTGCCAACGCCAAGGGCCAGGTTTGTAGTGATATCACCCTAGTAATTCTTAGGTCGTGGGATTTTGGTTTATAGTTAAAGAAAACCAGGGGTAACCAAGAACCTCTTTTGAAATTCAAGATCTAGCCTTCCCAAATTCCGGAGAGGGATCTCTCCTGAAGATTTATGCTTGATTGGTTATAGGATTCTAGGCTAGGTATGATTGGACAGTGGGGTTTGTTTTGAAACGTTTGGTGGGAATAAAAGGTTCTTCAAGGTAAACCACAGGGGGATCTACCAGACCATTGGGCTATGGAGTCAACTTTCTAGGTAAGAAGAGCTAGGAAATAAGGTCTAAAGATAAAATATACTAAGGGTAGGGTAGATGACCTTCAAAGGGTTTTGAAATAGGTTTTTTGATGAAATGGGTGAAATATGAAGAAAAGGAAAATTAAGAATCCTTAGGTTACATAAATGAAGATGAAAAGAGGGGATCAAATAGGGACTAAGAGAATTTAAGAATTCTATAGTCTGATTATCAAGCAGAAAACATAATAATAACAACTAGACAAAAATAGGGAGCTTTTTATCACTAATCCTGTTTAAGCTTTCCTAGTTAATCATTAAAGAGAGAAAACATTAAAATGTATGTAAGGAAACTTTTGAAAGATAAAACAGTGAAAACAGGAAAATACTAGACTTGTCTGGTCAGCACAAGAATCCTGAGTTATGATGTCTTTAATCTTAATTCCACTCTGCTGCTTTACTGATTGACTCACACAAACTTGAATATATATAGCAAAATTACTATAGTAGTCTTGATAAATTTTATTCCACCCTTAATACTTTGAAAAGAGAAGTATTTATACAAAAATTATTACAAAATATCTGAGAGACATGTAGGAATATCTTTGGGAAAAAATGAAGTTTATTACATAGAAAGAGGGACAACTGAAAAAAAAACTGGCAAGTTGTCCTCTTATCAATAAAAAATAGGACGAATTATCCTAACTTGTTGCTGGGTTGTAGCTGCTGAAAATGCTTGTTGGCATTTTGGAAAAAGATCTTTTTGAAGATGACTTGAAAGACACTCTTTCCATTTCACATCTTTTCACCTGTGCTTTATCACTGATACTCTTTATGCTGCTCCTTTTACTTCTTTACTGTGGTAAAATAAGGAATTATCTGCAGTAAAAGGTATTTTGACTGATACTCTTTGACTATATTTCTGATCCTGATACACTTTGACTGCAAATTTTCATAGGAAGTCAGTGAATTCCTTCCATTACTCTGCACTGGGAATTCTCAACTTTTAAGTTTCCTGTAACTTTCATCTGCCTCTGTATACTTGGAAAAATTGGGCTTAACCATAAAAATATGTTTGATATCATTTTGTAAAAAGAACAAATTTTCAAAATATTCCAAAATGACTTTACCAGTTGGAGACCCTTGTGGTAAAGGTTTGTTGACCTGCTCTTTGGCATAAGCCCTAATTTTTTTATCATAATCCTTCTGTACCATCAATTTTTCATTTAAAGCATGAATATTTGGTAGGCCTACTTGTGTTAGTACTGTATATTTGGCCCTAAATCTTGTGATTGCCAAGTTCATATCCTTGCATCTGTCCTCCAAATTATTCATCACATTTATCTTATTCAAGACTTTTTTGATTTGTAGTATGCTTTTAGTGTTGTCCTGAATTTTTAGTTCTTCAAGCTCTTCTATGTGTTTGCTATTGAAAAATGTAATAATTTTTAAGTCTTGAGCAGGTTTGTCAGCCAGTTCTTCTTTTGTCTTTTGAATTTCTATCTGTGCTGCTTTGAATAATTCTTTTCGTTCGTAAATAATTTGAATTGAAGGCCACTGAGAATGTATACCTTGAATGATGTTGTTCCAAAGATAATTCTTGATGTAAGATACCTTCTCAGTGAGATTAACCTATTGTTGAAGAATCTCTACCTGTTCCTACAATCTGTTGGCTCTTTGCTCATGTCCTTTGGATGTAATTAAAACATCTTTGTTAGATGTTTCAAGATTTCTGATGGTGCCCTTTAAATTTATTATTTATTTATCTTTCAAGGACATGTCTTCCATATCCTTTACTATAGCATTTGTTCCCCCTATTGGATTTAGCTATGAAGTAGATGAAGAAGTGGCAGAGATATCTTTAGAAGTGATTGACACTGCAGTTGCCAACACTCCTTTCGGTGCCAAATGTTCTGCCAATGTAGAGGGAATAGCTGTACTTACAGTTGGAATAACTGTGGGAATGGGGACTTCCTGAGCTTTCTTCAATATTTCATTTTCTTGCATAGCTTCCTCTTTTTCTATCTTTTCCTGAATAACTTATTTTGCCTGAGGGTGCTCACTCTGTGGCAATTTGAGTTGCTTTCTTAAGGGTGTAATATCCTCATTCTACTGCCTTATCAATTTTTTAGAAACATCATTATTAGAGGGATTTGCTCCAGTTTCAATCACCAAATCTTATAAGGACTTGATCCTCAAATCCTTAGCATGGAGAGATTCTTTTTCTAATTTCATTTTGGTTTGCAAATTAGATACAGTTTTCTGAAGCATGGTAGCACTCATTGTTTTGCTTACTACTTTTGAATATAGCATCTCTGATGCACTCCTATGGAACTCTATCTGATCTAGTTCATGTATAGTATCAGCATTTACTGCAAATTATGTCTTCCTGTAGTCTGTGGCTGACTTTGGATCTGTTACTACTGGTTGGAGAAAAGACATGATCATTTTATCTGTTGAGTAATCAAATGCTGTCACTAGTCTGTCTTTATCTCTTGGCTTTTCCTTCAGAAGTTTAGAATAAACTTCATTCTTGATTTCTTCATTCTTTTCCTTGATTTTCTTGAACCTCTTTTGAATATCAAAATCAGTTTCCTCTGTTGTTTTAGAGGAAGAGGGAGCTTCTGTATTCATTTCTATTTCAACTATTTCCTTGCCTTTTCCTTGTGCTTGTACCTGTTCATTCTGAATTTCCCTGAGTGTTTCATTAACAATCATTACGGCCTCATCATCTATTTGCTAATCATTATTATCATCTACATCAATGACTCCTTCTTTTTCTAGAGTAGTAATTTTGGCCTTTTTACTATAGATTGTTTTAAATTTATTTTCAATGATTGTTTCTACCAAATATCCTTCTTCTTTTCTTGGCCTTTTATTGGATACCTCTGTTGGTTGGTTAACTATAACCACCTGTGTACTGTCCATTTTATTTTCTTGTAGATTATCTATCTGCATCTCCTGATCATCATCAATTAAAGTGTTTGCAACCCATTCCAACTGATTGACATATTTTTCAATTAGTAGCTTTGATTCATGGAGGAATGGGGTTAACTTGCATTTGACCCTGAGGTTCCTTAGAATACCTTGAGGGTCATAGTTCTAGTAAAAGCTTTCTTGGAACTTGAATACTGATAATTTGATGCATACTTCTTTCAAAGCCTCTCTACTGTTAACTATGAAAGAGCCAATTTGGCTTTTTAATTTGAATTGTGTTTTCTTTTTAGATGCTATAAAGTTCATTGCATCTGCATTTAAAATCCGTCTCAAGTATTCCAAAGAAAAAATCCTTGTGGTTAGAAACTTTGGTAATTTGTATGGGGCCAAGATTGCACCATACACTCTGATTTTTGTGTGATTTTTATATAAATACCAATCTCCAAGTTTATAGTTTTCAGACAACTATAAAATTCTTCTGATTTCTTCATTTATCCTTGGTGGCTCTGCTTTATCCAACAAATTGATGGCAGGTCTGATAAAAAAATCATTGAAATCACTGTAACTGTACTCATTGCTGTATTTTCCAGGAAGAGAAGTCTAGAATATTACTGAAAGAGGTTTTCCCTCCATATTCATCTTTTGTAGTGCAATGGGAAAATTATCTGCTTGAGAAAATAGAAAAAGATGTAACAGATATGATGTATATATAAACACTCCTTCATCAGGTAACTTTATTAGCTGATAATATATATTGTCAGCAATGAATTCGGCAAAGTCAAAGACCAATTCTAGCTATTGTCCAGGAGACAAAGTGGAGAGGAACTCTAAAATGGAGGCATCTGTAAATTCATCATTAACATGGCCTAGAATGAATGACAACATGGAAATGACCTGTATGGAGCCTTCAGGGAAATCAAAAGTATCATAAGGTGGATTTACCTTGGGAAGGTTGACATGATTTGGCACGAAGTTTTGAAGGATTTCAAACTTCCTAGGGAAATCCAGGTCTAAATACATTTGAGTCAAATCTTTAATTGACAATGATACTGCTCGTGGATCATGGCTTAGTTGGAGCATATCATTGATTGATTCAGCATTTATGTGAAACAAGACTTCATTATCTTTGTTCACCATGTATCTTTGATCAGGAATATAGTGTATCTGACATAACCTAATGAAATCCTAAGCATGATGCATGATGGGAACCACATATTTTGGCAAGTTGGAGTCCTATACAGGTATATCATTGGCCACTTTCTTCTCAAATTTTTCTTGACACCATCTATGTACTTCCAAAAGATCAAATTCTAGAGTAGCATCATCAATTTTGTAGTCTAAGTCAATCAAGGGATTGTTTTTTTCAGTAGTGATAGGAGGTTGCAATGGTCTTACTACTTCAGTAGAGTCTGCAGTGAGGACAGTAGTAGGTTTATCAATTTTGGGAGGTTTGGGGTTTGGAAGCTTGTTTGATGCAGGCTTCTGAGGTTTGGGACCTCCAATCCTAGGGGTGACCTGCTTCTTAGTCATTTTTGAAGTAACTGAGCAAGATTAGACTGTTTCTCAGCTTTTTATGGAAACAAAAGGTTAATGAAGCTATCTTTGGGAAAAATTCGGAATCTGGGCGGGTGTTTTATGAGGAAAATGCAGGTTTACAATGTGCAGATGGTGGGAAAGGGATTTTTAATGGTTTCTTTGGTAACTCAAATGGATTTTCTCAGTAGGAATAGCTTCTGGACAATAAAATTCATTCATGCAGAAATGGAAAATCATGGGAAAATTTTGACAGGGTTTCCCCTGTTTTTTCAAGATTTGAGTACTCTCAGATGAGTACTTTGACTTTAAAATTTAAAACTGGGTTTAATTTTCTTGAAAATTAGGAATTTGAAGGCTTAGATCATTGAAAAATACCTTTAAATAGGTATGGTCGCAATTGAAGAAGGTTGCAGGTGGTACCAGTCTTCAAACTAGTTGTAGCTATTTGGTATAAGGCACTTAGAGTTTTCGGAGGTGAAATTCAGAGGGGAAATGGATTTTTAAATTATGAACTGGTTCAGAAACAGCTCTGGAAATGGAGTCTGTGAGCGAATTATCATAGGGAAAAGGCAAAAAGGTAAGAAAAATGATAAAGAACTAAGGTTAAAACTTTAGATTTTATTGATCATGTAGAGTATTAATTGCAGGTCAAGTTGACATGGCGGGAGTAGTATTCGTATTGAAAGCAAAACCAGTGGTGGTTATCGCATTGCTTTTGGGAGGTAACTGGTTTTAAGCTTTTGCAATGCGAACTAGTAAAATTGTGACATGTAGCGGGTGGTGGTTTCGTAAAACAACTTTTATTGCAAATTGTTTTGTGAACATCACCCAATCACTTTGATAATGCGACATGGGATCCACACCGTCGGATTTGGTTGAATGAAGTGAACGACTGAGATCATTCAGAAAGTTGCGAGGAAATAATAAGGTGGGGTCGGGCTCTCATTATGAGCTATCGATATTAAAAGGTAAAGATATACGATGTCAAATAAATGCGATATCGAGGAAAAGGTAGGGAATGGAGCAAAGGGGTGGGACCCGGGTTCAATATTATCCATTGATTTTGATCGGGATGATCAGATGGTTGAGGTTAAACCCGATGCTTGAAAAAATCAAATGGAAATGGGTGTTAAATATATAAAATGAGTTTATATATTAAAAGGGCGGATTTAATAAATGTTTAACCAAGGTTTGCATATTATGAAGGGGAAAAAAGGTTTAGGCGTTTTAACCTTGGGTTAAGGGTAATCGAGGGGGATACAAAGATGTTAATGTTTTTTGTGCATCATTTTAAATACATAGAATGTAAATAAAATGCTCATTTTTGTATTATTTAATTTTATTATATAGTTTTAGACTGTGGAGGGGTCTAAAAACCATAGGGGGAAAGGGATATATTTTTTATGGGTAGTTTTGTGTCAAAGGGGTAACTTCGGGATGTTTTTCAACATGTGCTTAATATATTTAACACAAAATCATATATTAAGGGGTTTTTTGGGATATTAAATAAAAGGGAACTATATTAATAGGACTAGGATAATTGATAGGGAGTTAATAAAATATGTTAGGTGTTAATATGAGAAGGGAAAAGTGAATACTCAAAACATACAATTATAACCAAGAAAAGTGAAGATCAAAGCCAAACTTGAATTATGATAATTTCATCACTTCAAATTAGGATAAAACGCCATTTTGAGGGTTTTATATTTCATGATATGTAGGAAGTTAATCAAATGGGTCTTTACGTAATATTTAAGTAAGAAAAGAGTTCTCACTTATGAAGTTAAATGGTGATGAGTGCATGAAGGGGTAAATGATGGAAATTTTAGGGATTAATATAAAAACTTAACATTTTCAACTAGTCAGTCACTGAGCCTTGGGCCTGGTCCCAACAGGAGTTAAGGAAATTCCTTGAGCCTCTTCGACTGCCAGTCTAGAATATCAAATTGCTATGGGGAAGGGAAATTAGTTATTTGTAGCATGGTTAAATATATTTACATTGATGTATCTCACCTTCTTCTACCTAACTGATTATTATCTTCTAACATTTTTTCCTTCTCTTTTAATCAGGTGCATTTGAACTAGCAACCTTACAACATTTTATTCTTTTTTGAAAGTGTTACACCATTTTTTTGGTCATCTAACCTATTATCATTAGATGAACCTAAGTACACCATGTAAGACAAATTTTACCCTAAGTAAAATTGCTTTCACCATGTGAAATAACATTTGTCTATATTTCTCGGTCATATTTAACCCAAAACAAGGAAATTAATTAAATAAATCATTATTTTTTTAATTATTTCCTAGGAATAAGTTATTTAAATCATTATTTAAATAATATTCCTAGTTAAATTTGACTAAATCATTTTTAAATAATTAAATAAATCATTAATTATTTAATTATATTCACACCATCTCGCTAAAATAATAAATAAATCATTTATTTATTTATTGTTTATAAATAAAGGAATTGACCCAAGTCAAAAAATATTTTCCCTCCAACAAATATAATAAAATATTCCTAAAGGGTGATTTTAGAATTTGATTAATAATATTTATTCATGCACCGAATTCTAGAACACCCCAATATTTTGTTATAAATAGAAGGGTTTTCCCCATTCATTAGTCACCTCCATTGCATTAGATCACTCTGGATTACTCTTGGTCACCATTTTCCATTTTTTCTTTGTGATCTCCCATTGAGTTCTATGTTTGTCTGGGTTTTCTACACCAATAAGAGAGAGGAATTTTAGATCTGAAACACTGAGGACTTTCAAGAACCCATCCCATTGAGGAGAACCGGAAAACACCTTTCTTTTTTTCCTCTCAGGTGCCCCATTCTTTAATATAATATAAAATTCTTTTAAATACATTGTTCTTGTCTTGTCTATTGGATGCATGAAGCCATATGGTATTTTATTTGCTTAATGTCTTTTGTGCCTAAATCTCGATTTGTGCAGCACTATTTGGATCACCTCATTGCAGACTTAAAGATATTTTGCAGCCATAATCGATGTTAGGGCTATTTGTTATGCGTAGCTAAAGTGATATTTTACGACGAAATATTCATACTAACAATTGGTGACTCCACACGAGTTTTCTTTTGCGACCGCTATCGTTTTATATATTCATGCATATCTAGTTGTTTCAGACCCTAGGGTTTCTCTTCCATTTTCTGTTTTTCCTATTTTTATGGTGCTTTCAACCTCTAAAACCCTCAAATAGTCAAATTTTTAACTTCCGTGTGTTTCTATCCTTATTGCGTAGGTGACAAACATCAGCCGCAGTTGAGACGACAACTTTTTCTGAAATCTACCGCCGAGAGAGCGGAATCTGCAGGTCGCACTTATCAGCCCAAAAAGTGCGACCTAGACTTTAGGTCGCACTTTTCCGCCCCAAATCTGCGACTTGGACTGCAAACAGGTCAGAACCTGCGACCTGCACTTTTTTCTGCAATTTTCCAGCACTTTTTCTGGGTTTGTCTGAATCTTCTGTTAGGTTTTTCCAGCCTCTGTCTCCGCCCGTTTAGACCTGTTTCTAATCTATTTCACTCAACTAAGTGGGAATATTTCCACTTAGGGCTCTAGTACCCTCCACGTTCTGTGGGAGATTTTTGCTATTTCATAAGTCTGCATTTCCAGGGTTTCAGCCTTTTCGCTTCCAGATCTAATACCTCATTTTCAGATCCCTTTAGATTAGCTCTTCTCCCTTTCAAATCACCTCATATAGCTTTGTTTGGGTTCATTTCTAGGGCCGCCTCCTTGTCCCTTCTATTTTTAGATGATCTCCTCCTTTTTAGTAGCAACCTTGCCTCTGCCTCTTTGTTGTTCTCTGCACCTCTTTTCAGCAGATTTCTCCTTTAGATCCCCGTCCCTCCTGACCTTAGATCTATTAGCCTCTTTTCAGCGTGCTTTGCTTAAGTTTTTTCCCTCTTATAAACTAGTTTTGAGAGACCCGCCTTCTTGGGTTAGATTGATGCATTGGTAGCCGTTAATTTTCTATTCTTTCAATTTTATTTACTGCAGATTTATTTTCAGTTACACAGCACAATTTTTCTTTTACTCTTAAAACATCTGGGTTTAAACAATTAAAATTAACACATGCCCTACACTGACCCTAAGTGAAGAAGAGCCTGGTTAACACCGCCTAGAAAAGACTTTAAAATCAATTGTCACTGCACCTCTCCACCCTTGACCTCACTTGATTTTGTCCCTCCCTGCCCTTGTCAGTTTTTCTTCTTCCCGTCATCATTGCGCCCCCAAGGCGCTTCTCCCAGAGACTTCTTGGCCTTCACCCTCAGTTTCCGGTCGATCGACTTCCTCCCTCCCGTCGTCATCGAGTAAGTCCTCCCCTGAGTCCGCACTCCGACTCTTCCTCTGATTTTTCGGGTTCTCCCCCTACTCCTGGTTCTCCCTCTCTTACCTTCACCATGTCTAGTTCAGGACCTAGCCCTAACCACAGTTCTACCATTGGGTCTATTTCCAGTGGAACCACTATGGGACCTACCTCGACTGCCCCGTTGCTCCCTTATATGGCCAGTCTCAGTCTCCCCGACTTCAATCAGCTGATTAATGATCCTATTCACCACGATGTCAATTGGCCTGTTATGCAAACCAAGCTCCCCTCCGACATTCCCAAGTTCGAAGGCCTTGCTAGTGAAGATCCCTCCAACCATATCTGATCTTTCCACATGTGGTGTTCCTCCAATTTCATCACTGATGACTCCATCTGTCTTCATTTATTCCAATGCACGCTTACTGGTGACGCTTCTAAATGGTATGTTGATCAAGCCACCTCTTCCCATACCACCTTTGCAACCATTTCCCAAGCCTTGTTATCTTATTTCTAGCTCTCTCTCCGATATGACACTGGTACTGAACTCTTGACTTCTTTTCATCAATCCTCTTCGACCAACCTTTCTGCTCATGTCCAGGAATGGCGACGAAGATGGAGCCTGTGTCACACTCCCCCCTTTGAAGATCTAGTTTACATGGACTAGTTCCTTCGCTCTCTCTTACCCCCCATTGGCAAAGATGTTGCATCCCTTTTTCCCCAAACCGAAGAAGCCGCCCTCCAAATAGCCTTGAAATATGACCTTATCTATCCCCAATATGGTTATGTTTATACCGGCCTTCTTGACCTCCCCAAGCCTAGTGGCACAAATGCCTCGGGAGCATTTCACCCTACCGACAGTATCGTTCGAGCCCTGTCACATACCCCTGCCCAACCTCTTCTGGGCTATGGTTTCCCTCCAGGAGGGGCCAACCCCTCAGGCGCTCCCCCCCTCCAGGTAGCATGTATTCAGGATATGGCATGCCTTCTCCTTTTTCCCACACTCCTGCTTACCTCAATGTTTCCCATCCTACCCTTTATCCGTACCCACAGCCTGGTGTCCCAGCTCCTCGAGCATTTGGGCCTCCCACTCCCTTGCCTTCTCCACCCCTGCAACTGCACTTACTACCCCCTCCAGGGTAAGTATTTTCACAGCAGGGGGCAACTAATCTTCTTCCTTCTCAAAGAAAGAGGAAAGGCACTCAATCCGCTTCTGGTAATTGTGGATCAAATCCTTCCAGTATTGACTCTACCACTGCCAACCAGCCACAGGGCTCCTAGCCCAAGCCGGACAGGCCGCTTCGCACCAATAATCCCTGCTCGTGTTGCGGTGTTTATGGTCATTACACTCACGATTGTCCCTTATTACCCCAAATGCAGCTGATGTGGGAATCTCAGGCCACTGTGCAGGGACAACACTCCTCCCCTATTGTCCCTCCCAATCCAACTACTTCTCAACCCGCTATGTTTATCGATCCTTTCCCTCAACAAGGATTCATGGCCACTCAACCACCTCATGCCCCGGTAACCACTCAACCTTCCCCTTCTGGTTCCTCTGATTACCAGATTCTCATGATGGCCTCTGACCCACCTCTCACCATCGACCTCAACGTTCAAACTCAGTCTCGTTAGTATTCAGCGCCTCCCGTTCTGTCTGTCTCTGAGTCTCCATATTCAGGTCCTACAGAGCCTCTTTCGATAGCCAATGGTCCCTTGCAAATCCCTCTGCCCCAAGCCGAGGTTCCTCCCAAGACTCCTATGGGCCCATTACGCCGAAATGCTACCTATGGTCGGGTTGCCCATTCATACAGTATAGCAGATGATCTGGCACAATATCTTGCTGCCATTTCAACACTGGAACTCCTCCAGTCGTGTCCTTCCCAAAAAAAGGCTCTGCTATCTGCCGTGGGTGCTGTAGATCCTACTGATGCCCAATTGATTATTTTAGACGCCTGTCAGTCAGACCACCCCCCTCTTCCTCCTTCTGTTGCTTTCCAAATCCCAGTCAAAATCTGAAATGCCAATGTCGCTCGGTGTATTATAGATGAGGGGGAATCTACCTGTGTGATGTCTGCTTCAGTTTGGAAACAACTTGGATCCCTTGAGCTGGCCCCTTCCACAATCACCCTTCATGCGTGGGATGGCCATGCCTCCCATCCCATTGGCCTATTCCGTAATTTTCCTATCACCCTTGCAGGCAAGACTGTTTGTGTCGACGTTGAAGTTATCGATGCCCCTCTTGACTACAACATTATTTTGGGGCGTAGTTACACCTATTCCATGTCTTCCGTCCCATCTGCAGTCCACTGCAAGATGTTCTTTCCTCATAATGGAAAGATTTTCATGATTTACCAGTTGACTTACCATGAACCAAAATCTCTGACCTTCCCTGAGCCCACCATATCTACTGTCACTAATAAGCCAACTATTGATTCTTTGACCAGTATTTCCCCTGGCGTCTATAAAGACTCCTCCTTTCTTGGAACCTTTTTTGACCCTCCTCTCGTACCCGATCCTAGGATGGCGAATTTTTGCATGATGAAATCTTCTTTGGCTAACCTTGCACAACCCACTTTGGCTAGTAAGCAAATGCACCCTTACCCAATCCCACCAGCTCCTAGCCCTTTGCCCCTGCTAGCCAACATTCTTCCTTCGGAATCTCCTTCCTCGAACATTCCTCGCACACCTCTCTACCCCCCTGGGTTGATCCCACATGAGCACAAACCCCTTGGCACCATTCCTCCTGGCCATTTCCCTGGTGGTTAGATTCCTTTCCTTGATCCCCCCCTAGCGCTCATTCTGTCCCTATCTTGGCCACCCTATCCCTCCCAAAATTGACCTTGGGTATCCCCGTCTGGTACCTAGACCCCCCAGTCACTACTCTGCTTGGCCAAACCAAACCTTCTCTTGCTTTGACCCCAGTTCAACAGCTACCCTTGGCTTCTCCTGTGGCACCTGTACCTCAGTCCCCTCATCAGGAACCACCTCCTGTTGTGACCATGTCAGGTGCCACTAGAAAAGCTCGCAACGGGGCATCCAAGGACAAAGCCGCCTCGACAACCTTTGCCCCTCCTCGACGTCCAAAGCATCCCATCCAGTGTGCCTTGTGCGATGTTTTTGGACATGCTACCCATAATTTCCCTGAATTACCACATCTCAAAACCATGGTTAATGAAACATTTCATGAATCCGACATTCCTGAAGTCTATGCCACCATACCCGATTCTCTTCTCAAACTTAAACACTTGCGCACCAATCACCCTTGTTCTTTGTGCGATTTCCATGGACATTAGACCCATCTTTGCCCCTGCCTTGATGAGTATAGAATTTCTTTAGCTGCATACCGCCAATTCGAAGCCGTGCTTGCTTGTCATCCTTCTTCCCTCACACCACACCACCTATCTACCCCGATTACCATTTCTCATCCTGATACTGAAATGACCGAACATTCAACCACTATTTCCTACCTTTCCTCATCCCCTCGTTTCCCAGCAACCGACCCCTTAGTTCCTTCCCCCGATGTTTCACCTACCCACTCCTCTGTTCGTGCCGCTGTCACCCCTCCTACTGACACAAATGTGAACCTTCCCCCTCAAAATCAGTTGTCTCATATTTCTACCTCCTCTGATCCTCCTATTCCACCCACTCTTCCCATATTTCAGACCGATGAAGACATCATGGAAGCCATGACTGAACCTGATTTTCCATGGGACGATATGCACCATCATGCTTACTTCCTACCACACCAATCGCATGACCAATATGCCCTCGAATCTAAAGACTTCATTCGCGATAAAGTTGATTGGTTCAAAAACCCCATCCCTGCACTTGACGCTTTTGAAGAAGGCAATATGGCTAATATCTCTCCTACCATCAAAATTGACATCTCTGTCAAACTAGGTATTGAAGAACATATCACCATGGGCACCCAATGCACTCTGGAAGAAATTGAAGCCTACACCAAACTCTTCAAAGAATTTCGTGATATTTTCTCCTGGTCCTACTTAGAAATGCTTGGATTCGATCTTGCCATTGTCGAACATCACATCGACACATGGCCTGATGCTATTCTGGTCCATCAAAAGTTGAGACCCATCCATCCTTCTAGACGTGAAGCCATCAAAGCTGAAATCGACAAGCTCCGGCAGGCTGGTTTCATTTACCCCATCGAATATACCACTTGGGTGTCTAACCCAGTTCCCGTCCTCAAAAAACAAGGCACCATTCGTGTTTGCACTGAATTTCACGATTTGAACAAAGATTGTCCCAAAGACAACTTCCCCACACCATTTATTGAGCAAATCATCAATGAGTGTGTGGGGCACGATATTCTCTCCTTTATGGATGGCTTCTCCGAATACAACCAAATCGTTATCCATCATGCTGATCAACTTAAGACTATGTTCATTAGTCCGTGGGGAACCTTCACATACAGAGTCATGCCATTTGGCCTTAAAAACGCCGGCGCCACTTTTCAACGAGCTATGTCTTTTTGTTTCCATGACTTAGCCCATATTATCCTTGCTTATTTAGATGACCTTACTGTGCGTTCTAAACATCGGGCGTAACACCTTCATGACCTGCGTACCATTTTTCTCCGATGCCGCAAGTATAACATTCACCTTAACCCATTGAAATGTGTCTTCTGTGTTCCCGCCGGTCGTCTCCTCGACTTCATCATGTCTAAAGACATGATAAATATTGACCCTTTGAAGGTTCAAGCCATTCTTGAACTTCCTATGCCTCGTACCTTACACCAGCTACAAAGTCTCCAAGGAAAAGCTAATTTTCTTCGCCGATTCGTTACTGACTACGCCACTACCACACATGGCTTGCTTAGACTTCTTCGATCTCACACCCCTTTTGTCTGGGATACATATGCTCAAGAGTCTTTTGATGCCCTCAAGCATGCTCTCACATCCGCTCCCTTGATCCGTCCCCCTAACTTTGACCGAGATTTCATCCTATACATCTCTGCTTCCACCTATTCGGTTGCTGGTGTCCTTATCCAGGAGGATGATAACAATATCAAACATGTGATCTATTATGTCAGTAAGAACCTTTCCGGTCCACCTGTGTCATACTCGCATGAAGAAAAATTAGCACTAGCTGTCGTGTTCTTGGTCCAAAAACTACGCCATTATATCCTCATACATTCCACCAAGGTTGTGACTAATTCCAACCCCATGGATTTCCTATTGAGTCGCCGCATCCTCAATGGGAAGTACGCCTGTTGGGTCGTTATCCTCCAAGAATTCGACCTTGAATTTGTCACCCAAAAAGTAAGAAAGGTTTAGTCCTTGCTGAACTCATTTCTGATTTTCCTACCATGATGCAAGATACTCCAATTAATGATGCTCTTCCTGATGAACATTTGTTTTCCATCACCACCGACGATCCTTAGTACGGTGACATCCTTACTTACTTGTGAACCCAAAAGTTTGCCCTTCATCTTGATCGTGATGCTCGATGACGTATCCGAAATCAAGCCTCTTGCTACCTTCTAATCGGCGATGACCTTTATCATCGTGGAGTCGATACTGTCCTTCGTCGTTGCCTCACACACGATGAAGCCGAGTAAGTCCTCAATGCCTATCATAGCGGCGCTTGTGGTGGCCACCTCTCCGGCCTCGCCACTACCCAAAAAATCATGCGTGCTGGGTATTTTTGGCCTTCTCTCTTCAGTGATTACATTGAAGCAGTCAAACACTGTTCCAATTGCCAACATTTCACCCCCAAGGCGCGAGCTCCTCCCGCTCCTCTCCATCCTGTTGTCACAGCCGGTGATTTTTGTAAATGGGCCATCGACTTTATGGAATTTTGACCCCCATTTTCTTGTAACCACAAATATATCATCGTGGCGGTTGAATATTTCACTAAATGTACCGAAGCTATGCCAATGTTCAACAATATGACAGCCACTGCAGCCCTATTTTTCTTTAACCATGTCATTTCTCGATTCGGAGTTCCAAAATAGTTAGTCTCAGACCATGGCCGACATTTCGAAGATCAGATTTGGCATGAGCTATCCTCCCTATTGGGTTTTGAGCACCAATATTCATCTTCCTATTACCCCCAAGGTAATGGCCAAGTTGAAGCAGTCAACAAAATTCTGAAGGCCATGCTTCAACGAATGGTGAATAAGCACAAAACCAATTGGCATCTCATGCTCTTCCCTGCTTTGTGGGCTTATCTTACTTCTGTTAAAACCGCCACCGATTTCACTCCTTTCCACCTTGTCTTTGACGAGGAGGCAGTCTTACCCATCGAATGTGAAATCTCTTCCCTTCACTTGGCCGTCGAGCTTCTCCCTGATACCCAAACTCTAGAACAATGACTTATCATGCTCGAGCATGCCTCTGAAGACTGTCGTGTTGCATTACAAACCCTTGAAGTGACAAAAAAGCACACCAAAGCTCAGTATGACCGAAAAGTCCACCCTCGTACCTTTCATGAAGGTGACCTTGTTCTAGTATATGACCAGGCCCACGATACCCTCGGTCATAGGAAGTTCAACTCATTATGACTAGGTCCTTACATTATCAGTAAAGACCTTGGTAAGGGGGCATATATTTTATAGGACTTTGAAGGCCCCATCCTTCCTAATCCTTGCAATGCACTCTATCTTAAGAGATATTACCCTTATCATTTTCCATTCGAAATGCATGTTTTATTCTCTTCTAGATAGCCAGCATCTGTTTGTTTTGCATTTCGTTACTTCACCAGGACACATGTTGTCCACGAAGCCTTACTTCACCTCCCCTCCAAATCAGATTTTCTCACTTACAACACATGTCATTAGGGGCACCACCTTGCCTCCATACTCATTCCTGTTTGTGTCAATTTCCATCATGTGATACCATTTTGTACTCATGTCTTTTATGATCCCCTTTGGATCATCTCCCATTTCATTATCATCACTCATGTTCGTCTCTTTGTCGCTCTACTATTTTCTCCCATGCCTTAGTTGGGGTTCCCTTATTGCCTCACCTATGGCTGACCTACTTCTGTCGACATCATCTCATTTACTCGAGAAGCCAGGTCTAGGGGGCAGTGTACCTTGGTTCGAGCTCTTTTCCGCATGATCGTGATCTATACACTTAATAGTCCAGTGATGCAGCAGCAGCTATTGGTGATTCCCGGGCATGTGTGAGATGTATCAACCCTCATGAGGGGGTGGCCCTGCAGGTAGCCCCCCACATGCCCAGAGGACTTCTTCATTTCCTCCCTTGATGTAGCTCCTCTCATTTGATGATATCGGCCTCAACCGCCTACAGCGCCTCTTTGATTTGCATGTATCAGTCAGGTTTTGTGAGCCCTTCCCCGTATGTAAGGGTCATTTGGGTGTATTTGTACATGTACTAAAATATTCTTGTATAAGTCCTAACAGTTATTCCAGGCATCGCATGTATGTGGGATTCATCATTTTATTTATATGGCTCATGTTTAGGCCAACACATGCTTCCTTATTGCGTTCCCTGGTTTTCCGGGTGCCTTATTCTTTGTACTCTTGTCTCGACGGGCATAGATATGCCTCCCCCACTGCCTTTAATACTGGTACTGCTTCATCAACTAGAGACTTGTTGCACCTGCAAGTGTCGTCTCCTCAGGGTCTAGTCCTTTAGCACATTAGACTACCTTACATTTCTCTCTCTCACTCCCCTCTTGATGCCTAGTGATTGAGTTCTTACAACATACTTCGGTCATACGATTTGCTCCTAACACTCGTACGTTGGGGGGCAATCTGTTACACCATTTTTTGGTCATCTAACCTATTATCATTAGATGAACCCAAGTACACCATGTAAGATCAATTTTACCCTAAGTAAAATTGCTTTCACCATGTGAAATAACATTTGTCTATATTTCCCGGTCATATTTAACCCAAAACAAGGAAATTAATTAAATAAATCATTATTTATTTAATTATATTCCCACCATATCCCTAAAATAATAAATAAATCATTTATTTATTTATTGTTTATAAATAAAGGAATTGACCCAAGTCAAAAGACCTTTTCCCTCCAACAAATATAATAAAATATTCTTAAAGGGTGATTCTAGAATTTGATTAATAATATTTTATTCATGCACCGAGTTCTAGAACACCCCAATATTTTGTTATAAATAGAAGGGTTTTCCCCATTCATTAGTCACCTCCATTGCATTAGATCACTCTGGATCTAATCTTGGTCACCATTTTCCATTTTTGCTTTGTGAGCTCCCATTGAGTTCTATGTTTGTCTGGGTTTTCTACACCAATAAGAGAGAGGAATTTTAGATCTGAAACACTGAGGACTTTCAAGAACCCATCCCATTGAGGAGAACTGGAAAACACCTTTCTTGTTTTCCTCTTAGGTGCCCCATTCTTTAATATAATATAAAATTATTTTAAATAAATTGTTCTTGTCTTTTCTATTGGATGCATGAAGCCATATGGTATTTTATCTGCTTAATGTCTTTTGTGCTTAGATCTCGATTTGTGTAGCACTATTTGGATCACCTCATTGCAGACTTAAAGATATTTTGCAGCCATAATCAATGTTAGGGCTATTTTTTATGCATAGCTAAAGTGATCTTTTACGATGAAAGATTCATTGTAAACAAAAAGCAGTAAACTATCTAATTCTACACTTATTTCAACCAAGAATCCAGATTAAACTGTTGGATTCTTTTATTCTCTACCTAATTAATGAATTGTCATGATTAAACTATATGAATTTTTTTTATTATCTATCTACAACATTTGAAATTGAAAAATGATGAGTCAAGATTAAATTGCTCAACTCATCACAAATTATGGCATTTATTGACACTCTGCCATAATCAACTGCAAAAGATAAAAGTAGTGCATTTTGACTTGCACACTTTCATGTTTTATTCATATTTTTCTTTTGGGGTATACTATTTTTTCTAGGTATACTATTTAACCTTTTCTTCTGATGACAAGGATTTTGATAGTTTCATCATTTTTGGTTTTTCATTTGTCCCTAAGTTATACTCTTCTATATCAAACCTGACTGGTTCTGTTATCACTCAGGTTTTCCTAGAAGTTGTGTAAGAGGAAAGTATACCCGAGGTAACCACAAACCAACCTTTTAGATGAAGAATCTAGCCAATCTACATCCAGAGAGGGCTCTCTCTTTATGATTTATCTTTGTTCTTGGAAGGTTTTAGGCTAGTTATAGATTCAAGAGTTTGTTTTGGGAAAATGGTGGAATCCACAAACTAAGGGCAAGGTTGACGGCTTTCAGTCCATTGGGCTATGGAGTCAAAGGATGGCTTTACTGGATTTCTATTCTAAACACAAGATGGTATTACAGGGCAAGATAGCTAGACAGAGAACAATCCTTAAAATTTAAAGTGGATGGGATGATCTTTGAAGGGATGAATGACAGCTAAGAATCTTTCACCATGTTCAAAAGAAAGAAAAGAGATGACTACAAATAAAGAGCAATGAAGAATTCTTTATTATAGTAATCAACAATGTTTAAATTAGCAAAGCAAGAGCATTTAAGAATTCATGCTTATAACTAATTTAGAAGAAAACATTAAGAACAACCACATTTGAAATCAGAGTACAATTAAGAAAATTCTGATTCAATCCTTTATGTAAATTATTCAGAAATGGACATGATGATATTATAAACTAATATAGTATTTCAGACAAAAGGGTAGAAAAACTTATTGAACTGTAGTCCAACACATGAATCCTGCAACAAGTCCAGTGCTTTAAATCGTCATCCAGTAAGCCACGAATAAATTTCTCCAAAATTCTTTTATTCCGAAAATATCAATGTTACAACAGAGTAATAGAATCCACCCCCAATACTCTCTTTGAGGGTTTATTTATACACTAAATAATTGAAAATATCTCACACTATCCTAGCCCATATTTTGGGGTGACTAAGGATTAATTTACAAGTAAACAGGAGACAAATGGTCTCGTAGATAGAATAATAAGTAATTGCTGATGTGTTGTTTCCTTTCTTTATGGATGTGCTGGAGGCAAGTGCTGAAAAAGAGCTTGTTGCTGTCTTCTGGAGTAATTTCTTTGCTTGTTTGATACTCTTTGTCTTCACGGATACTCTTTAACCTGTGTAACTGATACTCTTTCATCTGTACTCATTTTTACCATTTACCTGATAGTAAAGATAAATTCTCATCCTGAAAATAACTTTTATAGAATTTCTAATAAGTCTCTCCACCATGAATCATCTGGTATCACAGTCCTTTTGAGTTTTATCAATGTCTCATCTGCTTCTGTGAGTTTGTAAAAGGTGGGCTCATTAGGAAATAGATACTTTATTTCATGTTCCAAATGAAATAAATTCCTCACTCTATCATAGATATTTCTCCCTGTTGGTAATGTTGATTGTGGTAAACTAGGAGAACAAGCAGTTGTATTTTGAGCATGAGCATTTATTTTCTTTACATAGGTTTCCAAGTCCATTATTTGATCCTCTTAGAGCATAGGACTTGGTAACCCATTGTCCAACAAAGCTTGAAATTTTTCTCTGAAAATATTGATATCAACCAAAATATCTGTGCACTTCCTTTCTAAATTCTGCATGAAAGTTCTTTTGATGAAAACTCTCTTTATTTCCAAAACTGTGCCGGTCCTGTCTTCAATCCCCAAAACTGCCAGCTGTTGCTTTGTCCGGGTGTTCAAAAATTGAATAAGTTGATTGGCCTGCTCAGGCCTGCCTCTTAATTCATTTCTGGTGCTGTTTATTTCTTCTTGGGCTATTTTAACCAAATCATTTTGTTCAAAAATAGCTTGAATAGAGGGCCAAATACCCTTTATTAACTCAATGATGTTACCCCAAAGAATGTCATTTATTTCCTTTAAAGGCTTTTCCAATGAAAGATCTTTTTCTGAAGCCTGAACCAATTTTTCTAATCTTTTTACTTCCCTGTTGTTATCAGCAACTGTCTTTTTAGATGTATCATATTTCTCCTCCAATTTTACTAATTGCAATTTCGTGGTTTGAAGTTCTGTGACTCTTAGTTGTAGAATTTCCATTTGTTTTATTAATTCATCAGAACTCAAACCAGAAGTGTTTACCTGGGATGGATGTGTTTGCTGATCTATTGTTGTAGTACCTGTGGTTGATGTATGCCTGATAGTTTCTTGTTCCTGCAAAGCTTGTTCCAATTCCTTCTCTGTTTCACTTAGTCGCTCGGTCATATTTAGGAGCAACTCCATTATTTCTTCCTGTGAATTCCCCTTTAGAACTTCTTGGGTCTGAGGGTGCCTTGAGGCTGGCAATTTTAGCTGCTTTCTCAGTGCAGCTATGTCATCATCTTTCTTCTTTATTAATGCCTCAATACTTTTAATGTCTTTGGGGTTGTGACCCAAACCAATGATTATGTCTTCTAAAGACTTTATTATGTTATCTTTGGCCTGTGAAGAGGCCTTCTCAATTTGCAATTGTGCAGTTGTGTTATTCAAAGAATCCTGCAGCGTTATAGCTGCCATGGCTTTATTGGTAAGAGTGGAATAGACCATTTCCCCAGTTTGTCTGTGTAGCTCTATCTGGTCCAGAGGATGGATGTCCTTTGCCAAAACTTCAAAATTTGTCCTGATGTAGTCAGCTGTAGTAATGGGTTTTGGCACCTTTGACTTGAAGTGGCTCATTATCATTTTTCCTTGTGACATGTCAAATGCTGACATTAGCCTTTCTTGATTATGGGGAGCCATTTTCATATATTGATCATATACCTTCATTTTTAATGGATCATTCTTTGCTTTAATATTAATGAAGGTTCTTTTAATATCCCCTGTATCGTTATTGGTGGTCTGAAAGAGGATACCTCAGTACTTAATTGCTTTTGTAAAGCTTTTCCTTTCTGTCCTGTGTTTGTTTCACTAACTGTGCCAGTTAGTTGACTGTCTTCCCTCCCATCATCAAACACTTCATCTATGATTTCCACTTCTGGAAGTGGATCTGATTTATGTTTTTTAGCTTGATGTGTTCCTGAAGGCTCTTTAGGAGGTGTGGTATCTGGAACTTTCCTTTTCTTACATTTGATGGAGTTTGTAACTCTGGAACTTGTGTGTGCTTTGCCTGAGTGGGAGAAACCTGTGATTGTTCAGGTGCTTTGGAAGTTTGTGGTTTCTCTGTCATGACTAAAGTTTCAATCACCTGTAATGCAGGTTCCTTTCCTTTACCTTTTATCTCTGCTGCCACTGGTGGACTGCCTTCCTGCAATCTCTGCTGTGGATTTGCTGCTGAAGATGTACCAATTTGGGGTACCTGCACTTGACCATAAGATTCTAGGTCATATTTCTTTTGAAGATCTTTCATAACTTTATTCATTTTTTCTTCTGCACTTTCTTCTTCAACAAGTGTTTTTTCCACCCATTCATCTTGGTTAGCATATTGCTCTATATCAGGAATCTTGTGGTGGATATAAGGGGAAGATTTGTTCTTTAATATTTTTTCACAGATGAAACCAAATGGGTTATAAGGAACCCAACGAAAACTTCTTTGAAATTTGCAGCGGTTTTGTAATATATCCTCTGCTTCTCGCTCAGCCTCTCTAGAATTGCAGATGTAGGGACCTAATTGGCTTTTAATCCGGAGTTGAGCTTTCTTTTTCACACTACAAAAATGGATCACATCTGAATTGTTCATTTGCCTGAAATATTCCGAGACAAATATTCTCATGGGTACATACTTTGGTAACTTGAATGGATGTAATTCACATCCATAAATTCTGATGACTGTATGGTTTTGATACAAATACCAATCCCCAACTTTATAGGTCCTTGAAAGTTGCAAGGTCTTCTTTATTTCATTACTGAGTCTTGGGGGAGGAATCCCTGTCAACAATGTAGTTGCAGGATATACAAAACGATCTATAAACTCAGAATAGGAATAGGGAGACTCATAAGAATGAATTATGGGAGACCAAAATATAACTGACCTTTGGTTTCCCTTAGCATCAAGTTTTTGAACAGGGAAATGGAACTTTTCTGACTGATGGTAGAGAATGAGATGATAGATGACTGAGGAATATTTAAAAACTTTTTCATCATCTAGCCTCATGAACTGATCATGGATCTTGTTGGCTATGAAGGAGGCAAAGTCATATTTGATTTCAGGAGGTTGCCGAGGAGTAAAAATGGATAGCAAAACCAAGGTTATCTCATCAACATATTCACTGGTGTTGAAGCCCAAGACAAAAGATATCATATTGAGGATGAGTCTTCCCAATTGATTAAAATAATAAAAACCATAGGGAGGAGACCCCTTAGGTTGATGCTCAGGCAACATGAAAATCTAGCACATGGATTTTAGCTTTTCTGAAGTTAATTGCCTAGTCTTCTCAATCAATTCTTCCATAGACAGAGGTGCCAATTCTTGGTCAGGTTCAAAGTGTAGCATTTGATTGATGGCCTGGGGAGTAATGGGGAATAGAACACTCTGATCAGGAGCTATTACCGCCCTTTGAGTGGGATCATAGTTTGAATGGCAATAGTGGATAATTTCTGGGAAATTGATGACTGAGGGGATGAGGTACCTTGGAAGATTGGATTCCCACAGTCCAATGACATCTTGTCCCTTTGAATAATCGTCTCTGCAGCGACAAAAACTCAGAAGGGGGCTTTCATCAAAATGCAAGTCTTTAATCTGAAAATCTCTATTTACCAAAGGTAAATATTCCAATTCACGGTGAGGAGCATTCAGTGGAGTTATATTCAAAGCTGCCGGGGCCTCCATTTTGGTTCTTGTGGATTCAAAATGGAGGTTTCTGGTTTTCTTCACAGGCCGGGCGTGATTTCTAAAATGAAGGAAATTGGCACAATTTGTAGGTTCAGGGAGCAATTACACAGTTTTAAAACCTCTGGGGAAGATCTCCGTGATGATTTTTAATAACTAATTCAGCGAAAAACAAAGAAAACAGAGTTTTACTTGCAGTTCGGGGCGGAATAGGATAAATACCTGTTTTTTGGAAGAAAGCTGGTCTTTAACAGGTAACAGACGGTAGCAGAAGGACGCTTGAACGCAGGTCTGGCGGATTTATGGAGCGAAATTGAATGGAACAGTGGATTTCAATGAAAATTCGAAAACCGTAGCAGAGAGCACAGTTGCGTTTAATAACGAAAATAACGGAAAAAACATGAAAATTGGCTTTATTTACAAGTTAAAAGGGTTTTTTAGTTTTTCGAGGAGTGACGTCATCAATGTACCGGCTGACGTATGGTGGAGGGGCCGGGCGGTAAGTGGTAAGTCCCTGCACCGCTTATGAGCAAAGGCGGTATTAACCGCGAGGGCAGCGATTCCACAGAGTTATTGACACGTGGACGGGTGACTAGTCAAATACCACTAATCCCCCGCTGGTTAAAATGCTGACAAGGGATGGGTAGCAGGATGAACGCTAGCCGTAGATCTTACAGTGGGAGATCGGATGGTGGAAAGGACGAATAGATGGTGGGGTTTTCGTGTGCGGGCCCGGCGGGTTTTAAAACACAATTAACTCTATTTAAACATCCCGGGGGGCATATAATAGGCGGAAAGGTATGATTATTAGTTAATTCAGATAATTAACTAATTCCATGGTTAGAAAGGAAATAGGGGTCGCGGTGGGGTTAAAAAGTCGGGTGAAATGCCAGGTGGATGAGCCACGTTGGCGCGGGATTTTCCAAAGTTTAGTTTCGAAAAACTTCAGGTTTTATTTATATTTTGGGTTTAAACATATATATCGTATGTTTAAAGTTTATTTTTCATATATATGTTTTTATTTTATTATATGGTAATTTAACAAATGTAATTAACTTACCATAGGGGGCGGGTTTACGATATAAAGATATAATTTAACCAAAGGGCTTATATAGTGGGTTTTTATTGGAATGCAAGGGGAAATAATTACTTTGGTTAAACTTTATAATAGAGGGGTTTTTGGGGTATTTATAAAAAATGAGTTATATACTTAGGATAGGGCATTTGACTAGGGATTTAGTAAATAGAGTTAAACATTAATATGACCAAGGGACAAGGGAACTCAAAACACTTTGCACATGTAAGAAAGTGATAATTTTTGAAGTAATTTGCAATATCTCATCTTCAACACTTGAACTTAGAATAGTAAGTTATTTTGAGGGATTTTTTATGGAATTTTGCATGATTTTCCTAAGTAAAATAGGATTTTACTTAGGACAATGTTAAAGGTGAATGATTATAATGATGAATTAGCTCAAGTACTTAGGTCTTTTTGATCATTAGGCCAAGGGTCCGGTCCCTCCAAAAGTCAAGGAAATGCCTTGAGCCCTTTTGATCTCCAAATACCTTAGTATTTTGGGGGAAATTAGTAAAACTTTTGAGGGGAAAGTGATGAGGGAAGTTAATGAGTTTGACTTTGCTTGCTATGATTTTCCAGTGTATTTCCTGCTTTAGTATTTGTGATGAAAGTAAAGGATTAAAAACATGTAGCAGCATCATTCATCAGATAACATTTTGCAGCACCATCTACCTACCCTATCTACTTGACACTACCATTTTCTCTTCTTTATTAGGGTGCATTTAGACTTGCAAACCCTTATCAATCTTTTCTTTTTACATGATAAATCTATCTATTTCTACCCTTATTACATCCAAGGGCTCAGATTAAATTGTTGAGCACCTTTTATTCACTCTACCTATCTACTTATCTGCCAAGATTAAACTGTTTGGTCAGATATTTATTCTCTAATCTACAACATGAAATTGAAATATGAGTAAGTCAAGTTTAAACAGTTTGACTTATTCATGAATTGTGGCAAAGGTTTTGACAAGCTGCACACAATTGCTTTATTACAAAAAGTGAAATAGTAGTGGCATTTGGATTTGCACACTTTCCTTGGTCTATTTTTTTCTTGGGGTTCATTTCTTTCTCTTTTTTGACCATTTTATTCTTTTTACCCTTTGATTTTTCTTTTTAGGGTATACCCTCTTTACATTTTTTAAATTTTTTGATTTTTTGGTTTTTCAAGAATATGGAACACCTTTGCTCAAGAAAGAAGGTTTGAACATATTCCATAGTTCAATCAAGACAATCATGAAAAATGAAACCTATTGGTATAGGAGTCTAACACTGGCTCCACTTGGGGATGGCTTTTCCTTGTGAAAAGTCAAGAACAGGAGGTCAGATGCCTAAACATGTCTTCAAACTGAATTATGTAATCTCCTTCTCCTGGTAGCTTTTATTTTACATATGATAGTGAAACTTTTGAAGCTTAGGGCCTTCACTTCGGGCTTCAACTTCAAGAAGTCACCATCCAATCCACACTGCATTAAAAAAAAGGATATATTATGTACAAGTTAGAAAAATCAAAACATTCTAGTAAATGGGATCAAATAATGCTTGAGCATTCGACCATTGACTGGTCCTTCTTCAACTTCTGAATTGTCCAACTCCTTCAAAAAGTATGTGTTGTTTCCCTGCAAGGCATGAATGATATAAGGCCCTTTCCACAAGAAATCAAACTTTCCATGTTTCCCTTTTTCTTCTCTTCTAGAATCCCATCTTAGGACTTTATCACCTAGTTGAAAATCTTCTGCTTTAGTCCTTTTATCAAACATTTTCTTTAGCTTTTCCTGCAAGACTTGTGATCTTTGGTATACCTCTTCCCTGGTTTGTTGCGGGTGGATTGTTTGATTAATTCTTCTTTGAATGTCATTTGGCTCCACTTGAGCCTCCTGAAGTAATTTCATAACAGGAATTCCTAAAGATGATGGGAATCTTGCTTCAAGACCATAAACTAACTCATATGGGCTAGTCCCAATCGATTTCTTGGTTGTAAGTATGTCTGCCCACAATGCATTGGTCAGTTTCTTGTGCCAATTCTTTTTGTTTTCTTCCAATAATTTTTTGATGATATTGATAAGGCTTTTATTGGAGGATTCTGCTAGTCCATTACCCTGAGGGTAATAAGCTGTTGAATGGCCTAAAGTAATATGATATTTACTACAGAAACTAATCATTTTATTTGACTTAAATGCAGCAGCATTATCTGTTATAATATTTTCTGGACAGCCAAATCTTGAAAGTATGTTGGTTTCTAAAAACCCTATAATCGCAGAATCATTGGACTGTCTGCATGGGATAGCTTCAATCCATTTAGTGAAGTAGTCCGTGGCAGTTAAAGTCCATCTGTGTTGTCCTGAAGAAGGGGGATGAATTTCTCCAATAAAATCTAATCCCCATTGTTGAAAAGGTCTTTATGTGGAAATTGGTTTTAAAGGCAAAGGTAACAACTTTCTTTTACCCTCAAATATATGACACTTGTGACAAGTTGTTACAAATTTCTTAACATCAGAAAATAAAGTTGGCCAGTAAAAGCCAGCCCTTAAGATCTTGTCTGCAGTTGATTTCCAGTAGAGATTTCCTCCACAATCCCCTGCATGAAATTCATTAAGCACTTTATCAGTTTCATCTTTTAATAGACAATTCAACAAGATTCCTTCATGATTTTTCCAAAATAGAGTGCTATCTAAAATACAATATTTCAAAGATGTCATTTTTAAAAATCTTCTTTGGTTCTGGAAAACCCTCGAGGAGCTTGTAGGTTTAATAAAACATGAATTATATCAGTGTACCAGGGTGAATCTAAGAAAGCTTGACTGATCTGTGGAGTCGCCATCTCCTGATTTTCATCCAGTTCATTAATGTCTAAGGCTTGGAAATTAGTTTCAGTCATGTTTTGTGCCAATCCTTGACCTTTTATGAGTTTTGTTGGTTTAATCTCAATGTCATATTCTAAAATGGTAGCTATCCACTTACCTCGTTTACCTTCAATGCCATCTTGAGTCAAAATATCTTTAACTACTGCATTAGGCACATAAGCTATCACATGAGAATATAATATGTAAACTCTGAAATCTTTAATTGCTTTTACCAATGCAAAAGCTTGTTTTTCCATAATATTGTATTTTAGAGATGCATCCCTCAGTGCTTTACTAAAAAATGCTATTGGCTTTTCACACCCTTGGTCATCTTTTTGAAGTAAAACAGCTGCAACAATATGTTCAGAAGCAAATGAAAAAATAATAAAATCTCTATCAAATTTAGGACTGGTCAGAACTGGTGTCCTTGTTAAAGCCATTTTAATTTCCTCAAATGATTGTTTGGCTTCTACAGTCCAGTCGATGCTTGAATCTTTCCTCAACATGTTAGTAAGAAATCTAAGTAATTCAGCTAAACTAGAAATAAATCTTCTCAAGAAATTAATTTTTCCTATGAATGCTTGCAACTCTTTTATGTTTCTAGGATGAGGTATCTGTAAAATTGCTTGTATTCTTTCTGGATCAATCCTAATGCCATCTTTAGAAATGATGTGCCCTAAGAGCTTTCCTTCTTCCAAACCAAATAATGACTTTTTGGGGTTTAAAGAAATCCCATATTTTCTGCACTTTATAAATACTTGCTTTAGGTGATCTAAATGTTCTTGATCTGTTTTAGAAAAAACAGTCAAATCATCTAGGTAAATAACCAGAAAATCATGTATCTCTTTGGCAAAAGCAATATCCATTGCTCTTTGAAATGTAGCTCCTGCATTCTTGAGCCCAAATGGCATTTTAACATATTTAAATGTACCCCATGGTGTAGTGAATGTTGTTTTATCCTGATCATCAGGGTGAACCAGAATCTGGTTGTACCCTGAAAATCCATCCAGTAGTGATATTCTCGAAGATCCTACTACCCTTTGCAGAATGTGGTCCATTTTCGGCAGAGGATAGTTATCTTTTAAAGAAACTTTATTCAAATTTCTTAAGTCGACACACAGTCTAATTTCTCCTGTCTTCTTTCTTGTTGGTACCAGGTTAGAAACCCATTCTGAGAATCTGATAGGAGCTATAATCCCTGCTTCAAACATCCTTTTGATTTCCTTTTCAATTGAGGGTAATAAAACAGGATTTATTCTTCTAAGCTTTTGTTTAAACTGTTTCTGGTCTGGTTTCAAAGGTATAGTGTGTTGAATGATGGATGTGTCATAAGATTTGAGATCTTCATAACTCCAGGCAAAAACATCCTGGAATTCTTTTAATAGTTCAACATATTTGACCCTTTGATCTTTTGGAAGAGATTTGGACAACTTGACCATTTTGGGATTTTCTGGGGTTCCTAAGTTGCATTCTTCCATATCAGCCTTCACAGGTTCCATTTTAGGTCTAAATGGAATATCATTTGAGTCAAACAGATCTTCCAAAGGAGTTAATCCTTTGGGCAAATGATTATCTTTTAAATTGATGATTTCTGTCTCATCTTCTATGATCTCATCAGATTCCATCTTTTTCAGATTCTGCATGTCTTTTTCTGTGAATGTGGTTGGGTGCAACATATGAATTGCATTTTCTCTCGAAATTTCTATTTTTTGTTCTTTTTCTTGATCAAATTCATCAATAGTTAAGTCTTCATCTATATTACAGTTAGAAAACTCATTTTGAAGTGTCAAAAAATTATTGATTTGATTGTTATTCACAAATACTTGCCAATTCAAAAGATTGTCTGGTATAGCAGGCATATGCCTAATCTCAGCTGAAAACTGATGATTAGGGTCAAAAGGTAACTTGCATGTGCTAGCAAACATGGCGAGGCTGTGAGCATGCAAATTTTGTTTCCTGGGAATCTTGGCAAGTTGAGCTTGTAAAAATGTGTTGAGAATCTCTACAACTGTCTCTCTGTATTGTTTCAGTCTCATGTCTTTTGTTGAACATTCTCCTTTAATCTGTTGAATGATTATTTCGGAGTCTCCTATGATTGATACCCTAATAGCTCCTAACTTCTTGACATGTTTAAGCCCTAATAAAAGAGCTTCGTACTCTGCCATGTTGTTAGTGCATTTGAAATTCAACCTATAAGCATGACCCTCTGCATGATTATTCTCAACATTATGTAACCAAATCCCAGCTCCTGCCCCTAGTCTGTTTACTGAGCCATCAAACTCTAAATGCCATAGAATTTCATGTTCATAATCTTCATCAATTGTTTTAAAGTGTTTTTTGACAGGAGCTAGTTGTTTAGTTTCTTCAGGTATTTCTTGATCATCTGGTGTTTCTTTGTTTTCAGAGATTTCTTCAATTTTAACAGTGGTTTTGTTTATGGTTTCCAATTCTGGAGCTTCTATTTCAGTAGGGAGATCTAACTCGGCATTGTATAAAATAAAAGAATCCATATCAGAATGTACAGAGTAAACAGGGAAGTTTTCAGGCTTCTCATGGCTACTGACTAAGTACTTCATCAAGGTTTCTCTATATAATCTTTTAGGCTGACCAAATACTGAAATAGTTGCATATGACATGTCTAGTTGAATAGACCCTCCAAGTTTAGCACCCCACGATCTAGACAATAACATACCATATTTAGGTGGAATATCAGCAACTACTATGTCCATTAAAACAGACTTAGCAGGGTATTGTACCAAAGTAACACACAGATCTTTAATCAAACCTAAACATTTTACCTGACTAGAATCAAATGAAAAAAAATCTTTGTACGGTCTGGTAATATCTAGATTTAATCTTTCCATTACTGCTTTTGGCATCAAATTGTGAGATGCTCCAGAGTCAAGCATTACATTATGGAGTATCTTGTCATGAACATTCAGGCTTACATAAAACGGAGGAGTTCCTCCACTTTCTGGTTTGCCATTAACCTCAGGGCCAAAAAGAAGTTTGGGTTGATCATCAAGAATGTTTACTGAATCATCCAATCCAGTAATGTTAATGTTTAGGGAATTGGTATTCTGACTTCTATAGACATCATGTTTAGCCAATTCTGATAAAGGAACAGCTATCTTTAGTTTGCCTATTTCAGCCTCTAGATTGAAAGGTTTTTCTGTTTGAGTTTTAGTGTTTTGCACAGTTGGGTTTTCTCTGTTTTTGGGTCTTCAATGTTTTTCTCTTTTTCATGAATGAAGTTTTGTTTTGAAGATGTTTCTGGACTAACTTCTACTGATTCTTCTACGTTTCCCATAGGAGGAAAAGTATTAGACTGTTATTTGTTGTTTGGTTGGTTGTCAGAGACATCTTCAATTATTGGATTTGAAGAGTTGGGAGTTATTCTAGACAAAATTTGTACTTGGGGACTGTTTTGTACAGGGGGAATGTTTTGTTTACCTTTGACATTTTGTTTTGCAGTTTTCTGTTTGCTATTCTCTGGCACATCAATCCGTCTACTTCTCAAGTTGTACTGTTTATGAACCTCATAAATTGTTGTGTCATAGCCTTCCTTAAAATCAAAAGTCTCACCTGAATGAGTTTGGAATGTTTCAAGGATGTGATTCTCTTGATCATCCTGGGATAGGAAGACTTCTGGTTCATTTTTGTCATCAGTTACATTGTTTATTTCTACATCTTCTGTAGGTTCTTCAGAAGTTGAACCTTTAACAAAGTTTTCTTAGAAAGGTGGTCTAATGTTCTGGTCAGGAACATTCTTTCCACTATTTTGATTCAGATTCCTCCTAAAGTTTGGGTTTCTTGCAACATTCTGATTGTCACTAGAAGACTTTCTTTCAATAGTTTCCACTCTGTCTCCTAATCTTTCCATACCTTTAATGATTACATCCAGCTTCTTTTCAAAAGCTGAAGGTTCTTCATTCATAGGCATTCTTCTTTCTGCCCTAGCTCTGGCTCGTTTTTCTATCAGATTGGCTTCTACACTCACCACTATGCTTTGCATTTCCTCTAATGTTTGAGGAGCTCTTTCCCTGAGGGAATAAGCTATATCAGAGTCAAAACCATCTGGAAATTTAACTAATACAGAGTCAGGTGGGGGTCTTAGGTTTTGAGGAACTGCATTATATGCTTCATTGAATCTTATGATGTAATCTTGTATGGTTTCATTAGGTCTTCTTCTTAATTTCTCAAATTATGATAGGATCTGAAGAGGATCCTTTTTCTTCTCCCATCGGTTCAAAAATGCCTTATATAAAGCTTCTAAATCAGCAATACAGTTCGGGGCAAGGGCCCTAAACCAAGTTCTAACTTCTCCAGTAAGACTCTGAACGAAAATTCTCATTCGGATATTATCAGTATCAATCTCGTAAAACTCAAAGTAATCAGTCATCCTTTTGGTGTGTTGTTGAGCTGTGTAAGTACCTGATCCATCAAAAGGTGTGATCTTACTTTGATAATATTGAGGTAAAGCTGGAGGGTTGGCTGGTAACTGTAAAGGGGCATATCGATTAGCCATTGGAAGATAAAGTGGGGTAATAGGAGTTGATGGTCTGGCAGGAGGGGCTGGAGGAGTAGAAGGGGTGACAGGTGTTTGAAAAGCTTGAGAAAAAGTGACTGAACTTGGAGATGCTTCAGTAATTACAGAGATATTTGAACTTTCTTCAAAGGATTGTTTAGACTGAATAGAGTTATGTAATTCTCTGTCAAGATTATGAGAAACAAATCTGTATTGCAAATCTTTAAAGAACAATGGATCTGGAACTAATCTGGATAATTCAGTTTCAGAAAAATTCACAAATAAAGATGTTTCAAATCGTGCATCAAAAGGAATGTCATCAATATATATAATTTTCATAGGACAAGAAGCAGAGCTAGAAAGTGGTCTAGAACTTCCTGAACTTTCCTGACTTCCTCTTTCAGAACTTTCTTGACTTCCTTGTCTTCTAAGAATTCTAGGAATCAGATTTGGATTTTCAAATATTGGTGGTGGATTGGGGTCAGGGTTTGACCTAGTATGTTGAATCCTTTCTGAAGCCAGTTTTCCTAGACTATGTGTTTTTTGAATTTTTGATTTTAATTGAAAGAATAAATACAACTTCTACAAATTCTTCAAGAAATAATGATGTGTGATTAAAATTTTCTCAAAGATCTGTTAAACTAGAGAATCTGATTGAATATTTTGAAACTAAGATTCAATATATAAGCTAAATCAGAGATAGACTGAAGCAACATTTATTTACTTTTGCAATTGCAGAGAAAAAGCAATTTCAAAGGCTACCTGGCTGATCTTCAGACTCTGTCTATAGCTTATAAATCAAACAATAGTATCAATAAAATGATTCAGGTCCCCAGTATGGTCGCCACTATGTTATCACTCAGGTTTTCCTAGAAGTTGTGTAAGAGGAAAGTATACCCGAGGTAACCACAAACCAACCTTCAGATGCAGAATCTAGCCAATCTGCATCCAGAGAGGGCTCTCTCTTTATGATTTATCTTTGTTCTTGGAGGGTTTTAGGCTAGTTATAGATTCAGAGTTTGTTTTGGGAAAATGGTGGAATTCACAAACTAAGGGGAAGGTTGAGAGATTTCAGTCCATTGGGCTATGGAGTCAAAGGATGGCTTTACTGGATTTCTATTCTAAACACAAGATGGTATTACAGGGCAAGATAGCTAGACAGAGAACAATCCTTAAAATTTAAAGTGGAAGGGATGATCTTGAAGGGATGAAAGGTAGCTAAGAATCTTTCACCATGTTCAAAAGAAAGAAATGAGATGAATACAAATAAAGAGCAATGAAGAATTCTTTATTATAGTAATCAACAATGTTTAAATTAGCAAAGCAAGAGCATTTAAGAATTCATGCTTATAACTAATTTAGAAGAAAACATTAAGAAACAACCACATTTGAAATCAGAGTACAATTAAGCAATTTCTGATTCAATCCTTTATGTAAATTATTCAGAAATGGACATGATGATATTATAAACTAATATAAAATTTCAGACAAAAGGGTAGAAAAACTTATTGAACTGTAGTCCAACACATGAATCCTGCAACAAGTCCAGTGCTTTAAATCGTCATCCAGTAAGCCACGAAAAATTTCTCCAAAATGCTTTTATTCCGAAAATCTCAATGTTACAACAGAGTAATAGAATCCACCCTCAACACTCTCTTTGAGGGTTTATTTATATACTAAATAATTGAAAATATCTCACACTATCCTAGCCCATATTTTGGGGTGACTAAGGATTAATTTACAAGTAAACAGGAGACAAATGGTCTCGTAGATAGAATAATAAGTAACTGCTGATGTGCTGTTTCCTTTCTTTATGGATGTGCTGGAGGCAAGTGCTGAAAAAGGGCTTGTTGCTGTCTTCTGGAGTAATTTATTTGCTTGTTTGATACTCTTTGTATTTACGGATACTCTTTAACCTGTGTAACTGATACTCTTTCATCTGTACTCATTTTTACCATTTACCTGATAGTAAAGATAAATTCTCATCCTGAAAATAACTTTTATAGAATTTCTAATAAGTCTCTCCACCATGAACCGTCTGGTATCACAGTCCTTTTGAGTTTTCTCAATGTCTCATCTGCTTCTGTGAGTTTGTAAAAGGTGGGCTCATTAGGAAATAGATACTTTATTTCATGTTCCAAATGAAATAAATTCCTCACTCTATCATAGATATTTCTCACTGTTGGTAATGTTGATTGTGGTAAACTAGGAGAACAAGCAGCTGTATTTTGAGCATGAGCATTTATTTTCTTTACATAGGTTTCCAAATCCATTATTTGATCCTCTGAGAGCATAGGACTTGGTAACCCACTGTCCAACAAAGCTTGAAATTTTTCTCTGAAAATATTGATATCAACCAAAATATCTGTGCACTTCCTTTCTAAATTCTGCATGAAAGTTCTTTTGATGAAAACTCTCTTTATTTCCAAAACTGTGCCGGTCCTGTCTTCAATCCCCAAAACTGCCAGCTGTTGCTTTGTCTGGGTGTTCAAAAATTGAATAAGCTGATTGGCCTGCTCAGGCCTACCTCTTAATTCATTTCTGGTTCTGTTTATTTCTTCTTGGGCTATTTTAACCAAATCATTTTGTTCAAAAATAGCTTGAATAGAGGGCCAAATACCCTTTATTAACTCAATGATGTTACCCCAAAGAATGCCATTTATTTCCTTTAAAGGCTTTTCCAATGAAAGATCTTTTTCCAAAGCCTGAACCAATTTTTCTAATCTTTTTACTTCCCTGGTGTTATCAACAACTGTCTTTTTAGATGTATCATATTTCTCCTCCAATTTTACTAATTGCAATTTCGTGGTTTGAAGTTCTGTGACCCTTAGTTGTAGACTTTCCATTTGTTTTATTAATTCATCAGAACTCAAACCAGAAGTGTTTACCTGGGATGGCTGTGTTTGCTGATCTGTTGTTGTAGTACCTGTGGTTGATGTCTACCTGATAGTTTATTGTTCCTGCAAAGCTTGTTCCAATTCCTTCTCTGTTTCACTTAGTCACTCAGTCATATTTAGGAGCAACTCCATTATTTCTTCCTGTGAATTCCCCTTTAGAACTTCTTGGGTCTGAGGGTGCCTTGAGGCTGGCAATTTTAGCTGCTTTCTCAGTGCAGCTATGTCATCATCTTTCTTCTTTATTAATGCCTCAATACTTTTAATGTCTTTGGGGTTGTGACCCAAACCAATGATTATGTCTTCTAAAGACTTTATTCTGTTATCTTTGGCCTGTGAAGAGGCCTTCTCAATTTGCAATTGTGCAGTTGTGTTATTCAAAGAATCTTGCAGCGTTATAGCTGCCATGGCTTTATTGGTAAGAGTGGAATAGACCATTTCCCCAGTTTGTCTGTGTAGCTCTATCTGGTCCAGAGGATGGATGTCCTTTGCCAAAACTTCAAAATTTGTCCTGATGTAGTCAGCTGCAGTAATGGGTTTTGGCACCTTTGACTTGAAGTGGATCATTATCATTTTGCCTTGTGACATGTCAAATGCTGACATTAGCCTTTCTTGATTATGGGGAGCCATTTTCATATATTGATCATATACCTTCATTTTTAATGGATCATTCTTTGCTTTAATATTAATGAAGGTTCTTTTAATATCCCCTGTATCTGTTTTTGGTGGTCTGAAAGAGGATACCTCAGTGCTTAATTGCTTTTGTAAAGCTTTCCCTTTCTGTCCTGTGTTTGTTTCACTAACTGTGCCAGTTAGTTGACTGTCTTCCCTCCCATCATCAAATACTTCATCTATGATTTCCACTTCTGGAAGTGGATCTGATTTATGTTTTTTAGCTTGATGTGTTCCTGAAGGCTCTTTAGGAGGTGTGGTATCTGGAACTTGCCTTTTCTTACCTATTTCCACATTTGATGGAGTTTGTAACTCTGGAACTTGTGTGTGCTTTGCCTGAGTGGGAGAAACCTGTGATTGTTTAGGTGCTTTGGAAGTTTGTGGTTTCTCTGTCATGACTAAAGTTTCAATCACCTGTAATGCAGGTTCCTTTCCTTTACCTTTTATCTCTGCTGCCACTGGTGGACTGCCTTCCTGCAATCTCTGCTGTGGATTTGCTGCTGAAGATGTACCAATTTGGGGTACCTGCACTTGACCATAAGATTCTAGGTCATATTTCTTTTGAAGATATTTCATAACTTTATTCATTTTTTCTTCTGCACTTTCTTCTTCAACAAGTGTTTTTTCCACCCATTCATCTTGGTTAGCATATTGCTCTATATCAGGAATCTTGTGGTGGATATAAGGGGAAGATTTGTTCTTTAATATTTTTTCACAGATGAAACCAAATGGGTTATAAGGAACCCAACGAAAACTTCTTTGAAATTTGCAGCGGTTTTGTAATATATCCTCTGCTTCTCGCTCAGCCTCTCTAGAATTGCAGATGTAGGGACCTAATTGGCTTTTAATCCGGAGTTGAGCTTTCTTTTTCACACTACAAAAATGGATCACATCTGAATTGTTCATTTGCCTGAAATATTCCGAGACAAATATTCTCATGGGTACATACTTTGGTAACTTGAATGGATGTAATTCACATCCATAAATTCTGATGACTGTATGGTTTTGATACAAATACCAATCCCCAACTTTATAGGTCCTTGAAAGTTGCAAGGTCTTCTTTATTTCATTACTGAGTCTTGGGGGAGGAATCCTTGTCAACAATGTAGTTGCAGGATATACAAAAAGATCTATAAACTCAGAATAGGAATAGGGAGACTCATAAGAATGAATTATGGGAGACCAAAATATAACTGACCTTTGGTTTCCCTTGGCATCAAGTTTTTAAACAGGGAAAGGGAATTTTTCTGACTGATAGTAGATAATGAGATGATAGATGACTGAGGAATATTTAAAAACTTTTTCATCATCTAGCCTCATGAACTGATCATGGATCTTGTTGGCTATGAAGGAGGCAAAGTCATATTTAATTTCAGGAGGTTGCCCAGGAGTAAAAATGGATAGCAAAACCAAGGTTATCTCATCAACATATTCACTGGTGTTGAAGCCCAAGACAAAAGATATCATATTGAGGATGAGTCTTCCAAATTGATTAAAATAATAAAAACCATAGGGAGGAGACCCCTTAGGTTGATGCTCAGGCAACATGAAAATCTGGCACATGGATTTTAGCTTTTCTGAAGTTAATTGCCTAGTCTTCTCAATCAATTCTTCCATAGACAGAGATGCCAATTCTTGGTCAGGTTCAAAGTGTAGCATTTGATTGATGGCCTGGGGAGTAATGGGGAATAGAACACTCTGATCAGGAGCTATTACCGCCCTTTGAGTGGGATCATAGTTTGAATGGCAATAGTGGATAATTTCTGGGAAATTGATGACTGAGGGGATGAGGTACCTTGGGAGATTGGATTCCCACAGTCCAATGACATCTTGTCCCTTTGAATAATCATCTCTGCAGCGACAAAAACTCAGAAGGGGGCTTTCATCAAAATGCAAGTCTTTAATCTGAAAATCTCTATCTACCAAAGGTAAATATTCCAATTCACGGTGAGGAGCATTCAGTGGAGTTATATTCAAAGCTGTCGGGGCCTCCATTTTGGTTCTTGTGGATTCAAAATGGAGGTTTCTGGTTTTCTTCACAGGCCGGGCGTGATTTCTAAAATGAAGGAAATTGGCACAATTTGTAGGTTCAGGGAGCAATTACACATTTTTAAAACCTCTGGGGAAGATCTCCGTGATGATTTTTAATCACTAATTCAGCGAAAAATAAAGAAAACAGAGTTTTACTTGCAGTTCGGGGAGGAATAGGATAAATACCTATTTTTTGGAAGAAAGCTGGTCTTTAACAAGTAACAGACGGTAGCAGAAGGACGCTTGAACGCAGGTCTGGCGGATTTATGGAGCGAAATTGAATGGAACAGTGGATTTCAATGAAAATTCGAAAACCGTAGCAAAGAGCACAGTTGCGTTTAATAACGAAAATAACGGAAAAAACATGAAAATTGGCTTTATTTACAAGTTAAAAGGGTTTTTTAGTTTTTCGAGGAGTGACGTCATCAATGTACCGGCTGACGTAAGTCCCCGCACCGCTTATGAGCAAAGGCGGTATTAACCATGAGGGCAGCGATTCCACAGAGTTATTGACGCATGGACGGGTGACTAGTCAAATACCACTAATCCCCCGCTGGTTAAAATGCTGACAAGGGATGGGTAGCAGGATGAACGCTAGCCGTAGATCTTACAGTGGGAGATCGGACGGTGGAAAGGACGAATAGATGGTGGGGTTTTCGTGTGCGGGCCCGGCGGGTTTTAAAACACAATTAACTCTATTTAAACATCCCGGGGGGCATATAATAGGCGGAAAGGTATGATTATTAGTTAATTCAGATAATTAACTAATTCCATGGTTATAAAGGAAATAGGGGTCGCGGTGGGGTTAAAAAGTCGGGTGAAATGCCAGGTGGATGAGCCACGTTGGCGCGGGATTTTCCAAAGTTTAGTTTCGAAAAACTTCAGGTTTTATTTATATTTTCGGGTTTAAACATATATATCGTATGTTTAAAGTTTATTTTTCATATATATGTTTTTATTTTATTATATGGTAATTTAACAAATGTAATTAACTTACCATAGGGGCGGGTTTATGATATAAAGATATAATTTAACCAAAGGGCTTATATAGTGGGTTTTATTGGAATGCAAGGGGAAATAATTACTTTGGTTAAACTTTATAATAGAGGGGTTTTTGGGGTATTTATAAAAAAGGAGTTATATACTTAGGATAGGGCATTTGACTAGGGATTTAGTAAATAGAGTTAAACATTAATATGATCAAGGGACAAGGGAACTCAAAACACTTTGCACATCGAAGAAAGTGATAATTTTTGAAGTAAATTGCAATATCTCATCTTCAACATTTAACTTAGAATAGTAAGTTATTTTGAGGGATTTTTATGGAATTTTGCATGATTTTCCTAAGTAAAATAGGATTTTACTTAGGACAATGTTAAAGGTGTATGATTATAATGATGAATTATTTCAAATACTTAGGTCTTTTTGATCATTAGGCCGAGGGTCTGGTCCCTCCAGAAGTCAAGGAAATGCCTTGAGCCCCTTTGATCTCCAAATACCTTAGTACTTTGGGGGAAATTAGTAAAACTTTTGAGGGGAAAGTGATGAGGGAAGTTAATGAGTTTGACTTTGCTTGCTATGATTTTCCAGTGTATTTCCTGCTTTAGTATTTGTGATGAAAGTAAAGGATCAAAAACATGTAGCAGCATCATTCATCAGATAACACTTTACGGCACCATCTACCTACCCTATCTACTTAACACTACCATTTTCTCTTCTTTATTAGGGTGCATTTAGACTTGCAAACCCTTTTCAATCTTTTCTTTTTACAAGGCAAATCTATCTAATTCTACCCTTATTACATCAAGGGCTCAGATTAAACTGTTGAGCACCTCTTATTAACTTTACCTATCTACTTATCTGCCAAGATTAAACTGTTTGGTCAGATATTTATTCTCTAATCTACAACATGAAATTGAAATATGAGTAAGTCAAGTTTAAACAGTTTGACTTATTCATGAATTGTGGCAAAGGTTTTGACAAGCTGCACACAATTGCTTTATTACAAAAAGTGAAATAGTAGTGGCATTTGGATTTGCACACTTTCCTTGGTCTATTTTTTGCTTGGGGTTCATTTCTTTCTCTTTTTTGACCATTTATTCTTTTTACCCTTTGATTTTTCTTTTTAGGGTATACCCTTTTACATTTTTTTTAAATTTTTTGATTTTTTGGTTTTTCAAGAATATGGAACACCTTTGCTCAAGAAAGAAGGTTTGAACATATTCCATAGTTCAATCAAGACAATCATGAAAAATGAAACCTATTGGTATAGGAGACTAACAGGTTCCATTTTTGGCCTTTTGGGCACATCATTGGAATCAAACAAGTCTTCTACGGGAGTTAAACCTCTGGGTAAAATGTTATGTTTTAAATCAATCAAATCTGGTTCATCTTCCATCATTTCCTCTATATCTACTTTTTCCAATTCATCTATGTCAGTTTGACTAAATATAGTAGGTTTACCAAAATTATGTACATATAAATCATCTAAATCATCTATTTGAAAAAGAAGTGAATCTATATTACAATCATTATCAATTTGGAAAATTTGAAACTCTCGCTCATTGTTCAAAAAGTGATATATTTGTTCATCTTCTGAGAAAATTTGATAGTATTTTACATTATCTGGGACAATAGGTCTGTGTTTGATTTCATCAATGTATTTCTGTAATGGTGAAAATGGAAATTTGCAAGTGCTGGCAAAGGTTTCTAAAAAATGGGCTTGCATGTTTTGTTTTCTAGGGATGATAGAAAACTTGCTTTCTAACAAATATTAAACCAAATCATGTGCTGTGTCCCTGTATCTAGCTATTCTGGGATTGTGAACAGAGTATTCTGCATTTATTAACTAACTCTGAATCACCCATGACTAATATTCTTTGCCCTCTCAATTTTCTAATGATTTGAAGACCTAAGATTAAAGCCTCATATTCAGCCATGTTATTGGTACATTTGAAATTCAATCTAAAGGCATGTCCTTGGGAATGGCTTGTTTCTATGTTGGTAATTCATACACCAGCTCAAACTCCTAATTTATTCACTGAGCCATCAAAATCCAAATGCCGTAAAGCCTCATGACCAATGTCATCATCCATTATTTTAAGCTTCTTATCAATGAATTCAGTTATGCTATTATTATGATCAGAATTATAGAGGACAAAGGAATCAAGATCAATAGGAGTTGAATAGATTGGGTAATTGGTAGGTCTGTCAGCACTGCTGATCATAAACTTCATTAAGGTTTCTCTGTAAAGCTTTTTGGGCTGTCCAAATACCGAGATAGTGGCATAACTCATGTCAAGTTGTAAAGATCCCTGCAACTTTTCTCCCCATGAGCGAGAAAGAATCATGCCATACTTTGGCGGGATATCAGCTACCACAACATCCATGATCATGCTTTTACCGGGATATTGGACTAAGTTTACACACAGATCTTTAATCAATCCTATGCATTGGACTTTAGATGAATCAAATGAAAACAAATCTTTATATGGTCAGGTTATGTCTAGATTCATGGTTTCCATTATTTCTTTGGGCATTAGGTTATTGGAATCTCTAGTATCTAGCATAGCATTGTGTAATATCTGATAATGTACAGTAAGGCTTAAATAAAATGGAGGTACTGACCCATCTGAATGCTTACCATCTACATTTGGACCAAATACTAATTCAGGTCTATCCTCACTCATATTAATTCTATCCTCATTTTCATTTACACTCAATGTTTCAATAATAATAGATCTATGCAAGTCATTTTTAGCCAATTCTACTAAGGGAACAACTATTTTTAACTTGGATATTTCAGATGGAATGTTAAATGTTGACTGAGATTTGATAGCTTGAATTATTTCATCTTTTGGAACTATTGTTTGGGATGATTTTTCTTGTGTTTCAACAGTTTTACCTTTGGCTTGAGGTTTTATTTTATCTTCTGGTTGAGTTTCTTGATTTCCTCTATCTTTGATTGTTTTTTCAGGAACAGTTTGAGTGTTAGCAGATACTTTATCAAATTTGGAATTCTCAGCAGAAGATTTAGGATTTGATGATTTTGAGTCAGCTGGATTCTTTCTTGGATCAGTAGCTGTTGCTGAATTGGTGGTCTCTGTGGTATTAGCCTTTTGGGTATCTTTAGAGGATTGAGCCACCTCATTAGTAATATCTACAATATTTGGACTAGGCTATTTTTTAGGACGGAGTGGGTTTGAATTTTGTTTATTTTCTCTGGGAAGAATTTGCAAAAATTTCGTTTTGGGAGCCTTAGTATTATTTTTGTTTTGGCTTTTTTGGGTTGGATCATTGTTTTTTATAGTAGGCTCATTGGTTTTCTTGCTCCTAAGGTTATATTGGCTGTGAATTTCATTGATTGCGAAGTCATAACCTTGCTTATAGTTGAAGGATTCACCAGATTCCACTTTGACCTGTTGTAGCTCAAAGAGTTCCTGGTCCTCCTGAGTGAGGAAAATTGTATTGTTTTCATCTATTCCCATAACTATGTTGATGTCTTCCTCATCCTCAACATTGTTTTGTGAACTTTCTGAAAAGTTTTCTTGGAATGGGGGTCTAATATTCTAATCTGGGGAAGGTTCTTTACCTTTCCTAGGATTGTTGTTTTTCCTATATTTGGGATTCCTGATTTGGGATTGATTCTCCCATTATGGTTTCCTTTCAATGTGGTCTAGTCTCCCAACTAATTTTTCTAATTTTTTGTTAATAAAGTCAAATTTACCATCTAAGTTTGAAGCTTATTCTTTGATAGTAACTCTCCTCTCGTTTCTCATTCTGGCTTTTCTGGCAAGGATATTGATTTCTACTCCAACAACATTTAGTTGCATTTGTTCTAGGGTGTCTGCATCCATTTCTCTAAGTTTATAAGCCATGTATACATCAAAATGATCAGGGAATTTGAGCAGCACAAAATATGGAGTGGGTTTAAGTTCTGCAGGAATAGAATTGTAAATACTGTTGTATCTAGTGCAAAAATCTTGGACAGATTCATTGGGGGCTCTCTTAACAGCATCAAACTCAGATAATATTTGTTGGGGATTTTTCTTCTTTTCCCATTTATTTAGGAAAGCTCTATGGAATGCAGCTAAGTCTACTATAGTACCAGCACCTAAATTTCTAAACCATGTTTTTAATTCTCCAGTTAAGCTTTGTGAAAACAACCTCATTCTAACATCAAACTCATCTATCTCATAAATTTACCAAAAATAATTCATTCTAGTGATATGTTGTTGTGCAGTAATTTGTGAAAAATTATCAAACAATGGGATATCCTTTTGGTAATTTTGGGACATGTCATGGAGATTTTTAGGTAAGAACAAGGGAGCATAACTGGCTGCCATGGCTTGGATTTTTTCTATACTGGGAGGTACAGTAGTAGTGGTAGGGATAGTGCTGATTACAACAGTGGATGTACTTGAAGATCTTGGAAAAGGAGATGAAAAAGAAGTGGTATGGCCAGTACTTATGGTGGTGGTGGTTGTAGTGGATTTAGTGAATAATGGAAATACTACTTTAGGCTGCAAGGGTGTTAGGACTCTATAATGTACCTTTTTGACCATACATTTTGCTATCATTCCACTCTTTTCCAGTCCATTTTTAAAGCCTATACTATCACTTTCATCCATTCTTCCAAGGGTATATAAAATTCTTCTATTTACTATATGTTTAATTTGTTTTACATGTAATTTTACATTACTTTCATATTTAACCATTAATCGAAAATATATAGTTGCTGAAATAGTTTGAAGATGATAGTTAATTCATCATGGCTATTTGAACCGCATTGTTGAAACCGTTTGAAGACTAAAGCTAATCCATCATGGCTGTCTGAAGACCGCATTGCCGAAATAGTCAGGATAGTATGAAAATCCCCTTGCTAAAACAACCCGTGATTTGGGATTTTGAAGCAGTTATTCAGGCACGACAACAACAAGAAAAGATAAGTAAGGAAGTTGTTACACTGGCCGTAACAACTACACCTTGAAGTCAGTACCATCGTAACCATTGTAACAACATTTTTCTATGGAATAACAGAAGGTCCTATTTTCGTATAGAAGATCAGATTGGGTTAAAAATAGGATTTCTACAATGTAATCAACTGTGTAATAGTTGTCTCCTCTTTAAAAAGAGGAGACATCAACATTAGAAGGGAGATGATGGAAGGTTTATTTTGAAAAAGACTTACAGAGAAGGGACGTGAATCCTTCGTAATATGTTACTTTCGACATATGAATAAAAGCTTGTTCTGAGCATTTCATTTTAATTCCTCCTTTTGGGGAATCTTGTGAGAAGGAAAGGGCCCACCTTCTTCACAAGATTTACCCATTTATTTCCATAGTTTGTTAACTGTTCTTTTTATTTATGCCTTGTTAAACTCTGTTTGCTGAAATCATTTATGCAGTATTGGAACTCTATTATCTATTGCTAAAACTTTGTTTCCATTACTTGTTGCATTGTTCTCATACAATTCATTCCTGGGTAATTGTGGATTATTTTAATTGGAAATCTTGTTTATAGAATGATTTTGTGAAAGCTTGGTAATTAGAAACAGGTGCTGAAGATTCCTACTTGGGGAATAGGGTCCTATTCTCTGTTATAGCATAATTGGTCTTTCCTTCTGCAGATTGGTTTCCTTTCCTAGATTGTTGTCTTTTCAATGTAATCCAGGATTCTTTTGGTGATTGTCTACAATAGAAATATTGCCTTTGCTGTAACTCAAGTAGACTTCAGTTTGTTGAAGCAAGGAGTGATTAGTGTAATTTTTACTACAACATTTCATTGATTTTGAGATTGATCATATACAGTGTGTGATTGCCTTTGAAATAAACAGACTTCCCTCGGTTGAGAATTTATGTAGCACTTGATTGTTTAAATTAATAAGCAATTAAAGTGACCAACATTTTGGCGCCGTTGACAGGGAAGGAAATTATAGATTGTTATAGGTCAAAATACCTCCTCATTAGCTCAAAGGAGAAGATAAATATGGAAGGAATACAAAGACCTAAACTAAACCTACTTCTGCCAAGGTAACGCCTCACTATAACAACACAAGAGCATTATAATGCACCTGATCAGTGAATAGGCCACGTTAGTGACTAGGGAAATGATATGTTTACACTAGAGGGTAGTGTTACCCATGTTTTGTGTTTGGAATGGGAAAAAACCGTGGAGAATGATTTGAATTTCTAGTTTTTTCTCACAAGAGAGTCAGTACAAAAAGGAAATTGCAAAGCACTAATCTCTTAATGGACCTTTCCATAAACAATTGAACTCTCAAAGAAGGCAAAAGAATGGAAGTAAAGGAAACATCTTGGTTTTTTCTATTCAGAAATGGTGGAAATAGAAGGGTAATGATTGCTCTCTCCATCTCCTATAAAATGGAGTTGAAGGCTCTTGGTTCAAGGCCAAAGGATTGTCAAATTTTTTGAATACTTGTGAAGTAGAGATTATTGTTGTAGTGTGAAGGTCAAGAGTCAAAGAGGTTCATTTAGAACTTGTTGACCAATACATAACCACATTGAGAGATAGAGAGATTGGAAGGCTAAGGATGGCTTGGTACAACCGATGGTTGTAATCCTCTTTATAAATCAATAGAACTGTATCTTTTTTGTCCATTCTATACGTCGATATTGTCATTATTATTTGATTATTTACATAGCATGAGATGAATGGATTAGATGTGAATTGTTTAAATGTTTATCATATATTGACTTAATTAATGGGAATTGTATGTTATGGTAGAGATTACATGGGTGCTTTAATTGATTGCAAGGTTAAGATTTGGAGCTAGTGAAGGAGAACTCCTGCTTCGCTGCCTAGTGCTCTCCTAAATACTTCAAGATCATTGAATAGGTAATCTTCCATCTTATCCAATCAAGTTATTTAAGTTGATATGAACATTTATATGCATTCTTTGTGAACTATACAACTAATCTTACTGTCTGCATTAGGCACCGGAAAGTCCTGAGAGGAATATTCGATAACCAACAACCCAAGCATTTTACCCTATAGTAGAATTTGCGAGTCCGCTGGGGATTTCCCCCATAGTTTCCAGACTATCTCTCTCCCCCTTTATTCTTTCCTCTATTCACAGACCATTCTGACCATTTTTTATGCCGAGTAAACATTTCAAAAGCTCACAGAGTTCAATCCTGTTTTTGTTTGACCATCTAAAGAACTTTACCCTAGCTAACGCTACATCTGTCAGTTTTCCAGTGCATTATAACATAGGCTCTGCTTAAATACAGTGTATTAGTCTCCGGATTAACGATGTCTTTACTTAGAGACAGTGTGCTACTCAGCCAAAATTTGTTGTTCACCCCTGTGATTATGTTTTGGTTGCAGAGTTTTTTGGCCATCAGTATGTTTCCTTGACTGAATCCCTGTGCTTGTTTACTAAGCTAGAATTTCTATTTGTTTGCTCTTATTTGAGAATTTAGTGTCAAAAGCATTTAATTTTTAGAGAAGGAATTTTTTTTTTTAGTTTTTCTACATCTAGTTGAATTAATTTTGAAAATTTCAGTTTAAAGACTGTTAAGATGAGGTAAATAGAAGTCTAAATTTTTAAATTTGAACTGTGCTATTTGAATGTTAGTGCATGGATGTTGAAAAGAAACCTATCCTTGTAGAAATACTCTTCATCGAATTGAATATTTAGAGCATATTTTTGCATGGTTTCTTGAGTCAGAGTCTCATTACATTTCATATGTCCACTCCCCCTTTGCAAGACTAATAATCAAGTACATTAAGAATCAAGTGATGATAAAATAAATCACATTACTATTTTTGAGCTCACATCAATAGTAGTTCAGGCTAGGATCTTGGGTTAGGAAAAGTGATAAAATCACCCAAGATCTCAAAACTTGAAACTAGAGTCATTAACGAGCGAAATCCTACTGCACTCATATTATCGGGATCGTTCCTTTACTGGAGCTCAGTGCGAGACAACACTTGGGTGCACAAGAAGGTAGCCTACCTTCAACTGCATCTGGTGGGTGTGCTATATACTGGGGTTCCCTTCGGGGATGTCGAAACTAGATCGGGGATCTAGGTATTCTGCCCATATAGCATGTTGTGCTTGATCGTGGACCCCCCTGATGATGTTTGTGATTTGAGGTATATTTAGTGGCCATACTTTTTAGGGACTTACACAAGGTGACTGGGATGGGCTGTCCTAGTACCTGAAACAGACAGACCCACTCTATATTCAGTCTTTATGAGGGTACTCATCTTCACGAGAGTGCTTACACCTATGTTGGGTATGTGTTATATTATTTCCATTTCTAGCCCCACGCTCTGTATGTTGTGCCGGGCGCAGCAAGGGGGTCACAAGGGGGGAGGCAGCCCCCACTTATTCAGGGTTAAAACATACATTTGGTATCAGAGTTGTTTCGGCTTCAAGGGGATGCCTTTGCTGCTAAGGGTCTTTTTCTCTGGCCTGAGGTAGACCCTATTCAATGGAAGATCTGTGGGATCGATTCTTGCGGTGAAAGAAGATGGCGAGCGGCGGAAAGATAGAGATCAAGAAATTTAATTGTTAGAGTTTTGAGTTGTGGAAGCTCAATATGGAGGATCTGCTGGTGGATAAATATCAGTGGATCATGGTAGATCCAGGTACTAAACCAACGACAATGTCAGATGAAGACTAGAAGAAACTGGATCGGAAGGCAAAGAGCACAATACGGTTGTGTGTCTCAGATTCAGTATTGTTGAATGTATCTGGGGAAGATACGGTGAATAATTTGTGAGAAAAACTTTGGAATTTGTACCAATCTAAGTCTATGGTGAATAAGTTGTTCCTGCAGAAAAAGCTATATAACCTGAGGATGAAGGATGAAGACTCGGTGATAGAGCATCTGAATGCCTTCAATACTGTGGTAAGTTAGTTTTCATCTGTTGATATGAAAATCTCAGATGAAGATAACTGCATTAGTTTGTTGTGTTCTCTACCAAACTTGTGGGATATTCTAGTTATTGCAATATGTAGCAATATAACTACCTTGAATTTTGATGATGTTGTCTCAGCCTTGCTATCGGAGGAAATGAGACGGAGAAATATGGAGGGCCAGAATGGAGATACCCTATCTGTACGAGGAAGGTCCCAAAACAGAAAGAAGAATAAGGTTTCGAGTGGGAGATCCAAATCTAGAGGGAGATCTAAATCTCTTGGAAAGTTTGTAAAGGTATGCTAGAAATGCGGAAAGGAAGGGCACTACAAAAAGGAGTGCAGATCTAAAGCTCCTGAGAAAGGAAAGGGATTTGATGATGCTCCTTCTATAGAGGCAAAAACCACCTCGAATGAAGGTGGGGATGTGTATTTGGCTTCTTCTTCAAATACACATGTAGATCATGAGTCATGGTTGATTGACTCAAGTGCATCCTTTCACTTCACTCCCCATAGGGAGTGGTTCTGCGAGTATGAGAAATATGATGGTGGTGATGTCTTCCTAGGGGATGATAGGAGGGCCAAAATCATCGGACGTGGAAAGGTCAAGCTGAAGCTGCAAGGTGGAAGGATTAGAACACTTCTTGGTGTTCTGCATATTCCTGCATTGGCCAGAAATCTGATTTCTGTAAGCAAGATGGATGATGCAGGTGTAAAAACAGTGTTCGAGAAAGATGCCTGCAAGATGGTTCGAGGAGCACTGGTATTAATGCGGGGAGTTTAGACTAGAACTCTGTACAAGATACAAGGTAGCATTGTTATTGATGGGTGTAATGGTTACGTGGTTCTTGAAAGTGGAGTGGAAAGCCCAGCTGTCTCTAGAGAAAAGACCATGTAATGGCATCAAAGGCTTGGACATATTGGAGAGAAGGGCCTTCGGATACTACATAGAAATGGTATGGTAGAAGGTATGTCCAATTTCTCTCTGGATTTCGATTTCTGTGAACATTGTGTATATGGGAAGAAAAATCGGGTGAATTTTCCTTCTAGTGCTAAGAGGGTGAACAAGATATTAGAACTTGTGCATAGTGATGTGTTTGGACCTGTGTCAGTTCCATCACTGGGAAAGTCTGTGTACTATGTTTCATTCATAGATGACTTCTCAAGGAATACATGGATATATTTCTTGAGGAAGAAATCTGAAGTCTTTGACATATTTAAATAATTTAAGGCTCTGGTGGAAAACCAGACAGAGAAGAAGATAAAGGTGTTGAGGACAGATAATGGTGGGGAGTTCTGCAAGAAGGAATTTGAAGAGTTCTGTAAGAAGTGTGGTATAGCACGGTAGAAGACTACTCCATACACACCTCAGCAAAATGGAGTTGCAGAAAGAATGAATAGAACACTGATGGAAAAGGCAAGAAGCATGCTCAGTGGTACCGGGTTAGGACAAGAATTCTGGGCAGAGGCAGTGGAAACTGCATGTTACTTAGTTAACAGATCACCTTCATCGGCGTTGGAGGATAAGACCCCACATGAGGTATGGACTGGTAAGAAACCCTCTCTTTCACATCTAAGGGTATTTGGATGTGATGCATATGTACATGTTCCAAAGGAGAAAAGGACCAAGTTGGATAGTAAATCTGAAAGGTGCATCTTTATTGGGTATAAGGATGGTTTAAAAAGTTACAAGCTTTGGAACTCGGAAACAAGGAAGGTTGTGTACAGTCGAGATGTCGTGTTTAGAGAGGTGAAAGATGTTAAACATGAAATCATACCAAAGGAACCTGAGAAGATAGAGTTTGAGCTAAAGGAGGATGAATCGGACTCTACAACAAAAGAAGACTCAGAAGAGGAAGAGCCACAAACTCCAGCTTTGAGAAGATCAGTTCGGGAAAGAAGGCAACCAGAAAGGTATAGTCCATCTGCTTTCTGTTTAGGTTTTGCCTTAACTATAACTGATGATGAACCCAGAACTGTCAGGGAGGCAGTAGATTCAGAGGATAGAAAACTCTGGAAGGAGGCCATGGTTGATGAAATGGAATCTTTGCACAAAAACGATGCATGGGATCTGGTGGAGTTGCCGGCTGGAAGGAAGCCCATTGGGAGCAAATGGGTGTTTTAGAAGAAGATGAATGTAGAAGGCAAGGTGGAGAAATACAAAGCTCGGTTGGTAGCGAAAGGTTATTCCCAGGTGCCGGGAATTGATTTTGGTGATATTTTTTCTCTTGTTGCCAAAGTTACTTCTATTAGATTACTTTTATCTGTTGCTGCTGCATTTGATTTTGAGATAGAACAGATGGATGTGAAGACAACATTTCTTCATGGGGATCTAGAAGAGGATATCTACATGAAGCAACCTGAAGGCTTTATGGTGAAGGGTAAGAAAGAACTGGTATGCAGGTTGAAGAAGTCTCTGTATGGGTTAAAGCAGTCACCAAGGATGTGGTATCAGAAATTTGATACCTATATACGGGGACTTGGCTTCACCAGAAGCAAGGAGGATCACTGTGTTTATTTTAAATTAATTGGTGACCGTGTTATTTATTTGGTCTTGTATGTGGATGATATGTTGTTGATTGGAAATGACAATGAAATTATCCAAGATTTGAAGACCCAACTGTTCTCCAAATTCTACATGAAGGATCTTGGTGCTGCAAACAATATTTTGGGCATGGAAATTAAGAGAGATCGGGCAAAGAGGAATCTATGGTTAAACTAGAGGAAGTATGTAGAGACTATATTGCAGAGGTTCAATATGCAGGATAGTAAACCGGTGAATGTTCCTATTCCTGTAGGTGTAAAACTGTCTGCTGAATAGTGTCCCAAGACACAATAAGAAGAGGAGGATATGGCCCGTGTTCCATATGCAAGTGCAGTGGGTATTCTGATGTATGTAATGGTATATACTAGACCAGACATTACACATGCAGTGGGAGTATTGAGCAGGTTTATGTCAAACCCAGGAAACGAGCATTAGACACAAGTGAAGCGGATTTTTTAGTTATTTACGTGGCACTAGTGATTATGGCTTGTGCTACTAGGGAAGACCAGGATTGGAAAGAATGTTGGACATTCGTGGTTTTGTTGATGCAGATTGGGTTGGAGATCTGGACCAAAGAAGATCTACAAGTGGGTATGTGTCTAACCTATTTGGAGGCGCAGTCAGTTGGATGAGTAAAAAATAGTCTGTAGTGGCTCTTTCAACTACAGAGGCAGAATACATAGCAGCCACTCATGCAAGCAAGGAAGCAGTTTGGTTGCAGAGATTGTGTTCAAGTATGGGGTTGGTACAACGAGCTATAAGGATAGACTGTGATATCCAAAGTGTAATTTTCTTGGCTAAGAACCCTGCTTACCATTCAAAGACAAAACACATTGATGTTCAATATCACTTTGTTAGAGATATGGTTGAGGCTAAAAGGGTGTTGCTGGTAAAGGTGGACACTTTTAGGAATGTTGCAGATGCATTAACGAAGTCTGTGAGCACTCAAAAGTTCTCTTGGTGTAGAGAAACAATGGGTGTTGAAGAATTGGCCCAATGACTAAGCTCTCATGTGGCCCCTTGTGCAAAGAAAACAACAAGTGGGAGAATGTTGGGTATGTGTTATATTCTTTCCATGACTAGCCCCACGCGTTGCACGTTGCGTCGGGCACAGCAGGGGGGTCACAAGGGGGGAGGAAGCCCCCACTATTGGGGTCTGGGGCAGGGCCCCAGCGAAAATTGTTTTGTTGTGCGAACCCACTCATAGGCGGACCCACCCATGTTTTGTGCATGAGTTTGCACATGGTTTTGGGGTACAATGTTTTTTAACCCCTGGTATTTTGTAGATCCATTCAAGGGAACTACGGTTATGTTCTAATCTAGGGTTAATGGATTGGGGTTTATGTATGCTTTGGCATGTATATATATGTGTTGTAACACTAAAAGGAATATAATGAAAAATCAATCTGGTCGTCCCGCTTTGGGATCCAGGGAAAAATCTCTGTGTTTATCTATTTTATGTTTTATGCTCTCTCTATTTTTTATTTTCTGTTATAAGATTCATGTGTAGATAATTTCTGTTCAGGGTTAAAACCTACAACCTATCATCTGAGGTTTAGGCGAAGCTATAAAGTTACCGTAACTGTACTTTCAACCAACCCTCTTTGTATACTATTGTGATACTAGATTTCATCACCAGCAAACGATAGTACTCAGACAGGGCACCCTATTCTGGCTGCTTGCTGATTGATTTTAGAGAGTCCTTTTTTCTTTTTTTCTTTCTTAGGTGTGTGGTTACTATCATTGAGACTTTATAATACATCACAATTTATTAAAATTTGTTAAAAATAAACAGGTCACCATGGCGTCATCCGACCCATGCCATCTGTCTCGACGACAACAAGGTCTACCTCCTCTGACTCTTTAGGAACAACTGAATCTTGATGAACCCATGTCTTCTACAGAAGAGCAGTCTCCATTGACAAACCCTGATTTACACATAGCCTCATATCATACGGAATTTCTGGAGGACCCTTTCATGGAAGGTTTCATACCTCATTAAAATCCTCCACTCACTAATCCATTGGGGCCTGTGATAGTTCAAATTCCACCATGCAAAGACATGTCTTTGGCTACACAAACATCCATTTCACAACTGGAATCCATAGGGTCGAAGCCAATGGAAACCATCCCAGGTTCGCCACCATCCTCCCTATCGGTTCTTAGTTCTATGCCATCACTTGGTAACCCCAATAGTCAATGCATACCTAATCCCAACCCTATGGTCATTATTGGCAATATGATGCAGAGTGTTGTCCTTGATGGCAACCCACTTGATGAAGGTGATGGCAACCTACTTAATGAAGTTGTTTTTGATGCTTGATGAGTTTATTAATGATGTAAATCTAATGTTCTACAAGTAGCTCAGAATTACCAGAGAAAGAAATATCAGTAAGGGCCAGAATAATGATGAAAAGTGTGTGACACAACGCATACGTGGGTTTGTTTAGGGGAAGTAGCGTATGCACGCGGAAAAGTACGTGCCAAGTCGCGTATGCCCAATCGCGCTCTAAAAGAATAAAACCAGGGGTTACTACCATGGTATTGACCCATTGTATTGAGCGCTGGATTGTCTATATGATCTCGTCTAGGAATACCATCGGAAGTTGTGTGGTTTTGACTCATGGTATTGTCAAAGGCTAGATCTATTTAAGGAGAAGAAATTCATTGTGCAGAGTGTGTGTATGAGTTTGGGTTTTGAATGTATACTTCACTCTGAATTATGTCTGAATGGAAAGGGTAACAACTTGATGGTAGATCTGAATCTATGATGCACCTATGAAGAAAATGATGAAGAGGGATCTCTAGATCTGAATTGTATATGTATCTTTTGGATCTGTTTATGGAATGATTAGATCTGTGATCTAGCGAATCTGTGCTGAAGTAAAGAATGAAGATCTGAGATGTTTATCTGTTCTGGAGAGCTGCACTACCCTAAGGTAATACGAAGATCTAGATACGAGGTTAGGTAGGAGATCACGCGTATATACACGGATTATATTCAGTGAAAGCGCGTATGGGAATTGAAGTCAGATTTGAAATGTGTGCAGATGTATACGCGGTTTGGTATTTGTGAAAGCACGTATATATGCAGGTTCAGTGAAGAAAAAGTGCGTATGTAATTTAGGGTTTGCTGAAGCATGTGGTATGAAATGTCTGATCTGTTCTGTTTTTTTACTTCCATTTTTCAATGATGATCTAGGTTGTTCAAATATTGATTATGCTGCTATAGAGCAAGTTGTTGGTTTGATGAATGTTCCTTGAGCCTAATTATGTGGGTTGGATCTAGTTTGAAAATTGATGAAACGTGGTCCATGGTGGTGCTGAGGGTTGTAGCCTTCAGTCAGGGGGTTGTAGCTCCCTTCCAGGTGAGGCTGATAAACAAGAGCAGGGGGTTGTAGCTCCCTTCCAAGAGAGTCTGGTAAATGAGATCAGGGGGTCGTATCTCCCTTCCAGGAGAGGCTGGTAAACGAGAGAAGGTTGTAGCCTTCTGCAGGTGGGTGCCTGCATGCTGGTATGAGTCTGTGCCAGTACATGGTTGTATGATGTTTTCTCTATAATAAAATATTGAAGGCTGAGACAACGGCAGCGGTGGTTTTCTCCCGACTTGGGTTTCCACCTAAAATCCTGGTGTTCATGTGTGTTGCTTATGTGTGATGGTTTATTCTGTTATTACTGCACATGCTTACTGTTAACTAAACATCTGATGAATGAATGATGCATAGACCTAAGTGAAGAAATAAATGCATAATAAGATCTCTGTGTATACGCGAGTTTTATGAAGGATATCCGTGTGTATACGCTAGTTGGTTTCAACAAAGTAGCGTATGGGTTTTAGTGAATGGAAAAGTAAAATATTTTGAGTAAGTCCTAAATACTGATTCACCCCCCCCCCTCTCAGTATTTTTCTCAACAATTGGTATCAGAGGAGGTCCTTCTGCAGAAGCTTGATCGCTTGAAGGAGATCCATCGCAATGGAAAGTCATGAAGGGATAATGTCTATAAGGCCACCTCTATTCAATGGAAATAATTTTTTATTCTAGAAAATATGAACAAAAGCATATCTGCAAAGTCTTGGTGCAGAAGTATGGGCAATCATGGAAGGAGGTTATCAGTATCCGGCAAGTATTCCTACTGATGCAGCAGAAAGGAAGAAATATGAAATCAATGCCAAAGCTGTCAATGTCTTATTAGGAAGCATGTCTGAACCAGAATTTGCTAAAGTGATGCAGCTAAATTCAGCAAAAGAAATATGGGACAAAATCATTCTGAGCTATGAAGGAGATACAAAGGTAAAAAGTGCAAAACTCCAAACTCTCAAAATTGAATATGAAAATTTAAGGATGCATAGTGATGAGAGTATTTCCAGTTTCTTTTTACGTCTGGATGATATTGTAAATCGTATGAGAATTTTGGGTGAAACCATAACCGATACTACTCTGGTGGAAAAAGTCTTAAGATATTTGACTTCAAAATTTGAGTCAAAAGTATCAGCTATTGAAGAAAGGCAAGATCTGCAAACTCTTACTATTGTTCAACTACATGGTATTCTGACTGCTTATGAAATGAGACAAGGAGGTCCCTCTCAAATCAAAGAAGTTGTTTTTAAGGCGTGTGCAAAAGGAAAAGAAAAGGAAGTTGTCAAGGAATCAAGTTACATATCAGAAGAAGAAGAAGAAAATTTTGTGAGAAGACTCCAACTAGGTACTGGAAGATTCAAAGGTAAGCTTCCCTTCAAATGTTTTGATTGTGGAAGAGTTGGTCATTATGCTGCTAAATTTCCTTATAGCGAAAATCATGATAAAGGGAAACAATTTGTAAAGGGAAAGATTTATTATGCAAATGAAGATAATAATTAAATGTCAAGTGAAGATGAAGAAAATTCTGACCAAGATCTACTAGTGCTCATGGCAAGGAAGCAAAAGAAGAAGGCTACTGAAAAGGAGATTTCTCAGAAAACATGTGCAGCAGAAAATGAGGAAAATAAAACAGGTATTGAATGTGGTTCTTGTGATTCACTTTCCTGTGCATGCAATGGTAAAGATAGTGAAAGTAATGTTATGGATCTAGAATAAGCTCTCAAGATTAAAGTTGAAGATTAACAAAGATCATTTAAAGAAAGAGACAGTATCTACAATGAGATGATCTCTCAACTGAAAGGATAGATAGAAATTCTGAATGGACAAGTAGACAAGTATCAAAAGTTGCACAATTATGGAAGCAATCGAAATAAAAGACTTGAAGTAGAAATTAATGATCTAAATAAAGATTTGGAAAAATCAAATAAGAAGAATGAAGGACTTGAAGCAGAAATCATCTCTCTGAGAGCAGATCTTGAAGCATCAAATAAGAAGAATAAAGAACCTCTACAATCATTTCAAAAGGAAGGAATTGAAGCAGAAATCATCTCTCTCAAAGAAGATCTGGAAAAATCAAATAAGAAGAATGAAGAACTGCTACAAACATGTGAAGATCAAGAAAATTGGTTGAAGGAAGAAATCTTAAAATTAAATGATCAAGTAGAAGAAGAAAAAAGGGTCGAAGAAAGCATGAAGAAGCAATGCCAAAAATTGGAGGTTGAGGCAAACATTCTCAAAGGTAAATTAGAAGAAAAGTATAAACTCTTGAGGTTTCAAGATAGTACTAAGATTCTGGACAATATTCTTAGTAATCAAAGGTCTCCTGCTATTAAACTTGGTCTTGGTTTTCATGAAATTGTCAAAGGAGAATCTAGTTCGCAAGGAAGTGCTAAAGATTCAAAGGATGTCAAAGAAAAACCTGAAGTGTTGAAAGAAACTAAAGGTCAACCTACAATCATGAATTCTCAAAGGAAATCATTGAATAATGTTGAATTCTTTAAATGTCATAATTATGGGCATGTTGCAGCAAATTGCAGAAGCAGATCATTTCAGTCACAATCAAACAGATTCTATTCAGAAAGGTACTCTGGTTGCTTCAAGGGATATTGTTTTTCATGCAGCAAGTATGGTCATAAAGCAGCTAATTGCAATAGAAGGAAGAATAGAGAAACACATTATGATCCTTATGCTTACTTTTCTGGTCACTTAAGATGCTATACTTGTAACAAGTATGGACATGTAGAAAAAGAATGTAGGATGAATAGGTCTGAAAAATTGGAGAACTTCCATCACACAATAAGAAAATTCAAGCAAAGTTGGAAAAAGAAGGAGGACCGGTCAGAAACATAGGGAATATTGACCCTACTGCAGTCATCCGCTTCTGAAGCTTACTTCTCTTAATGACTGCAGGAGTGATGTGAGATACATTATAGGGATTAGTAATGTATCGTCACAGGGTAAGCGATGTATGGTGATTCCCATGATGGTTTTGGTTATTCTGGTTATGTTTATTTTTTACAGAGCATCTGATGTGAAGAAGAAAGGTATAGGTGGTACAAAATCAAGGGGATATGAAGGAATGTGAAGTTTTCAATGTTTCACTTTCCATACACGGGTTCTGTGAACTAAATCTGTGTATACACGCGAGTTCTAGTGGCCACAGTCGCATATGCATTTATGATAAGAAAATTAGTATGACAGCTGAAGATTAGGAGCATAGGTTTAGGGGGAGCATCAGTCTGACTAATAATGATTGCATTATTGGCACTGTATCTACTTATTTCTCAGTTCTAAATGATGATGACATGATACATGGTTTCTTCTGATGAGATTATGGATGAGCCCTGTTTGCTTTTTTCTGAAGAGTATTGTTTGTTTTCACACATGGATGAGATGGAAGTCTTATGATTCAGAAATAAGGACAGATCATGATTGTTGCTGATAACTTGCTGTTGAAAGAGTTTTAGGTTTCACAAGCTAAGGAGGAGCCTTGGTCATATGGAAAGGATGCTTGGATGCACATTTTCAGGGGGAGCATTAGCCTTGCTGAGTATAATGCATTGTTGGCATTATGATGGTTCTGAAATATGATCTCTCTCTTGAGGTCTTTCTGGTACTGGTCATAAAAATTCATATTTTTAATTTGATGAAAAGGTCATGTTGAGACCTATGGTGTAAATTTGTAATATTCAGTCATGTAAGGACTTGATCAAATGTGTAAACCCTCTTGGTTGGGTACTTCAGTCAAAATGTGTAAACCCTCTTGGTTGGGTAGTTGAGTCAAAATTTTGTAAACCCACTTGGTTTGGTATTTGAGTCTCATATGTAAATCCACTTGGTTGGATCTTTGATGTAAGAATGAGTCCTTGGTGATAGGAAGGTCATAGAGTCATGTACTTCATTGAAATATATGTTTGAATATTTAGCATGAACTCAGGGGGAGCATTGTAACTTCAGTACACATCAGATCTACATCGCTCTTCTATCTACATGAGGATAAAACAACCTTGTGTTGGTTTTGATCCGCCCTTTGCCCTTGATGTCAAAGGGGGAGAGTGACATGGTGTTTGAATAGGGGAGAATATCATTATGCTTAATGTATCTATCTATTGTGGTGATCAAACACCATCGTGGTTGCCATCAAGTCAAAAGGGGGAGATTGTTGGCAATATGATGCAGAGTGTTGTCCTTAATGGCAACCCACTTGATGAAGGTGATGGAAACCTACTTAATGAAGTTGTTTTTAATGCTTGGTGAGTTTATTAATGATGTAAATATAATGTTCGACAAGTAGCTCAGAAGTACCAGAGAAATAAATATCAGTAAGGGCCAGAACAATGATGAAACGTGTGTGACACGACGCATACGCGGGTTTGTTTAGGGGAAGTAGCGTATGCACGGGGAAAAGTACGTGCCAAGTCGCGTATGCCCAATTGCGCTCTAAAAGAATAAAACCAGGGGTTACTACCATGGTATTGACCCATTGTATTGAGCGCTATATTGTCTATATGATCTCGTCCAGGAATACCATCGAAAGTTGTGTGGTTTTGACTCATGGTATTGTCAAAGGCTAGATCTATTTAAGGAGAAGAAATTCATTGTGCAGAGTGTGTGCATGAGTCTAGGTTTTGAATGTATACTTCACTCTGAAGTATTTCTGAATGGAAAGGGTAACAGCTTGATGATAGATCTGAATCTATGATGCACCTATGAAGAGAATGATGAAGAGGGATCTCTAGATCTGAATTGTATATGTATCTTCTGGATCTATTTATGGAATGATTAGATCTGTGATCTGGCGAATCTGTGTTGAAGTAAAGAATGAAGATCTGAGCTGGTTATCTATTCTGGAGAGCTGCACTGCCCTAAAATGTCTGAAGATCTATACGCAGGTTTGTCGAGGAGAAAGCACGTATCTACGCGGCTTGTATTCAGCGAAAGAGCGTATGGGAATTGAAATCAGCTCTGAAATGTGTGCAGATGTATACGCGGGTTGGTATTTGTGAAAGCGCGTATATATGCAGGATCAGTGAAGAAAAAGCACATATGTAATTTAGGGTTTTTTGAAGCATGTGGTATGAAATGTCTGATCTGTTTTGTTGTTTTACTGCTATCTGTCAATGATGATCTGGGTTGTTCAAATATTGATTATGCTGCTATAGAGAAAGTTGTTGGTTTGATGAATGTTCCTTGAGCTTAATTGTGTGGATCCAGTTTGAAAATTGATGAAACGTGGTCCATGGTGGTGTTGAGGGTTGTAGCGTTCAGTCAGGGGGTTGTAGCTCCCTTCCAGGTGAGGCTGGTAAACGAGAGCAGGGGGTTGTAGCTCCCTTCCAGGAGAGGCTGGTAAACGAGAGTAGGGGGTCGTAGCTCCCTTCCAAGAGAGGCTGGTAAACGAGAGAAGGTTGTAGCCTTCTGCAGGTGGGTGCCTGCGTGCTGGTATGAGTCTGCTCCAGTACATGGTTGTATGATGTTTTCTCTATAATAAAATATTGAAGGCTGAGACAACGACAGCGGTGGTTTTCTCCCGACTTGGGTTTCCACCTAAAATCCTGGTGTTCATGTGTGTTGCTTATGTGTGATGGTTTATTCTGTTATTGCTGCACATGCTTACTATTAACTAAACATCTGATGAATGAATGATGCATAGACCTAAGTAAAGAAATAAATGCATGATAAGATCTCTGTGTATACGCGAGTTTTATGAAGGATATATGCGTGTATACGCTAGTTGGCTTCAACAAAGTAGCATATGGGTTTTAGTGAATGGAAAAGTAAAAAGTTTTGAGTAAGTCCTAAACATTGATTCACCCCCCCCCCCCCCCCCTCTCAATATTTTTCTCAACAGTCATCACAACTGTAAGTAGCTCGCCGAGTCCTTCGGGATCCACTCCTACCATGACCATGTTGGGACCCACGGTTTCTCCTCCCACAAGTGTGACTACTTTGGTTCCTTTTAGCAACCCTTTCAGTTAGAACCCTTTGCTGAGTTCAAACCCCTTGGCCACTATCCCAGGGGGCAGTGTCACTAGCACGCAGGTCGCAGGGAACAGTTCACTTCCCCTGCAATCCTTAGGACAAACTGGACAACCTATTGTTAATACTATTCCCTTAAGTTGTTTAAATATCGGTGTAGGAAAAATCTCATTGCCGAACTATGCAAGTAGTAGTATACCTCCCAGAAACTCTATTGCATCCATATGGAATAACCCACCCCAAACTCCATCTGGAATGGGAGGGAACTTTTATACTGGGGACAACCAACCGTTCACCCCGCAATACAATATGCCCTATGGGTAGCAACCATATATCCCTACTCCTCACCTATAGGAAATTTTTATGAAAGTCCTACTTATCATCCTGGTAAGACATTGATGGGTGGACCTTCTGGTCCAAATAGTCAGCACATACTTCCTTGGTTAGATTCAGGGGCAAATCCACAATTGCCATTTTTGGTAGCTCTGGACATCCCCAACATCCATAAACTGACTAATGACCCCATCAATCACAACCCGCTCTAGCCTCCAATACCACACAAGGTTCCTTCTGACATCCCAAAGTTTGATGGGAAACAAGGGGACGAGCCAGCCGCACACATCACTACCTTTCATATATGGTATATATCTAACTCCATGGTGGATGATAGTGTTTGGCTTTGACTGTTTCCCCGCACCCTTACAGCCAATGCCGCCAAGTGGTATATTGAATTGCCACGCGCTGCCATAAACACTTTTGACGCTTTAGCGACAGAGTTTTTAAAGAACTTCCAATTACCAATCAGAATTGAAACTAGAACGGAACTTTTAACCTCACTACACCAAGACACCGCCACCCACATCTCCAATCACATTCATGATTTGAGACGTAGGAGGAGGCTAGTCAAAGCGCCAATCCCAGATCATCTCTTAGCTAATTGGTTTTGTAAGTCTCTCTTACCCCACATCTCTAAAGACATTGTCCTTTTCAGTGCAGTTACAGAAGATCAATGCATTTTTCGTGCCCAACATATGGATTTAATCTATTCACAATCTGGCACGCTATATGATTTACAACCCAATGCCCCTGGTAACCGAAATCCTCTAGCTACTCAGAAAACCGGAGCTCATGCCAACAGTCTCGTTGGCAAAATCTCTGGTGTAGCCACAAAATAGTCTCAGGTGCAAGCCTCCCAACCATCCTTGATGCCACCGCCCCTAACCAAACGACTACTCTTCCTACTGCTGAGCTAAATTCTGTGCAAACTTCACTAAAACCTAGTGGAAAGAATAAGAAGAACAAGAAAAATACATCTTCTTCGGAAGAGCAGTCGGACAATCAGAATAATCCTAATCAGAAAAACACTGCCAAAAATGACAAAGGGAAAGATACACCCATGAAATTTCTTTGCAAGATCTGTGTGGAGGACCACTTGACATACAAATGTCCTCAGCTGCAGGAATGCAACGATTTTATCACAAACAAGGATTTTGGGCGAACACCTACCATTCTTCGTAATCCTTTCCCTAATCAACAACAACAACACATGGTTGAAAACCTACCACAACCCCAGCAACAGGACAATGGTGGTTCACATCCTTCTGGTGAAGTATCATCCGCCATTTATGGCATTGAAATTGTTGAACTTCAAACCCAAGCCAAGCCTTATGGAAATCATACCATAGATGCTCCAGAACCTGGTACTAGTTCAAATCCACCGCGTCTAATGATTTGCATATAAAACGGCCTACTAATGACCCTGTGATTCATCCCCCCAAAGGGACACTTCGACACACGATTCATAACACCTCTGCACATGCAGCCCAAAACTACAACATTGTAGAAGATTTGGCGCAGGCACCGTTAGCTATGTCTGCTATCGAAGTATTGCAAACTTTTCCAGCACAAAGGAAAGCCTTGCTTTCGGCCATTGGTGGAACAGACCCCCAAGATTCCATGCTAGCTATCTTTGATATGGAAAAATCTAAAACTCACCTCTCACACCAACTCGCATTCCAGGTGCAGGTTGTGTTGAAAGGGAGACCAATCCATCGCACTGTCATAGACGAAGGTGCTTTGACCTGCGTTATGTCACAAGCTTGTTGGTTCACTTTAGGTTCTCCTACCTTGTCACCACTGTTGAATTTATTCAAAGCTTTTGATGGCCACACTTTCCTCCCAAAAGGTTACCTTGCTAGCTTTCCCATCACTCTGAGTGGGAAAAAGATAACCGTGGACATTGAAGTTGTAGATCCTCATCTCAACTATAATCTATTTCTTGGTCGCAGTTGGTCTTATGCCATGACCGCCATTGTTTCTTCGGTCTTTCGACTCATCCTATTTCCATTGGATGGGAAAATAGTCATAGTGGATCAATTATCCTTCTGTACCCCTGATTATACCATGTTACCAAGTGGCACTGTACCCCTAATAGGAGGCTTTCCTGACTCTTACGTCAGTATCGGTACCAGTCTTCTGAAGGCATCTTCCCTACTGGGTTGTTTTCCTCTCCCGCTGCTAGAGATCCCAAACACGGTTGCAATGATATCCACCACTTTGGATGGCTCTATCAACCCATGGATCCTTTCGGCACCTTCAGACATTAATTCCTACGGAGATCAGATGTCGTTCTCACCAGCCGAGTTGGCCTACCAAGCCATCCAAATTACATGTAAACCCTCCACTGCTATGGTTTCAACCAAAGGTAAAAGCCTCCTGTCCATCACAGTTATCTCTAAGGATATCCTCAATGAAGTCTTGCCTACAGACGAAGCTATTCGAGAGATCATGTCTCTAGAAGAACAACCTTGGCGAGAGTTTCACCATCGCGCTTCAATGATCGACTCAGACCTGATAAAAACTGAAATCCCATCTTTTGACCCACCTGAGATGGTTCCCTCCGCTTGCACAACTGTTCAAACTATCGATTCAGAAGTGAACATGGGTAATATTTCTAAGACAATGCTCATTGATATCTCAGTCAAAATTGGTATCATGAAAAATATTCAGATTGGATTAGATTGCAATCCTGAGGAAATTGCATGCTTCACATCCCTTTTCAAGGAATTTTGCAATGTGTTCACTTGGTCTTACGACGAAACGCTTGGCATAGATCCATCTATAGTCGAGCACGAAATCAAGATTTATGACCATGCCAAACCAATTCGACAGCGACTCAGGCTTGTCCACCCGTGCAAAGCAACCACCATCAAAATTGAGGTAGAGAAACTTTTAAACGCTGGTTTCATCTATCCCGTTCCCTTAGTGGAATGGGTTTCCAATCCGGTTCCTGTCGATAAAAAACAAGGCACCATTCGAGTTTGTGTTGAATATCGTGATCTGAATGCCGCTTGTCCCAAAGATAATTTTCCTACACCATTCATAGATCAGATTCTCGACGATTGTGTCGGATGCGAATCTTTTTCCTTCATGGATGGATTCTCGAGGTATAACCAGATTGCAATTAAAAAAGAAGACCAGCATAAAATTGCCTTCATCTGTCCTTGGGGCACATTTGCATATTGTAAACTCCCATTTGGTCTAAAGAATACTGGAGAAACTTTTCAATGGGCTATGGACTATACTTTTCACAACATTCAACATATTGTACAGGCTTACTATGATGACCTTCTGGCCCATTCCAAGAAACGACCTGATCACCTCTCTCATTTGAAAGAAATTTTTGCTAGGTGTAGATTCTACAATATATGTCTAAATCCTCGTAAGTGCCTATTCATGGTCGATTCCAAATATCTGTTAGGTTTCATTGTCTCCAAACACAGAATTAGGGTTGATCCCAATAAGGTTAAGGCAATTACTGAATTGTCAGCACCACAATCCATCCTTCAACTCCAACGTTTGCAAGTGAAAGCAAACTTTTTACGTCAATTCATCGTTAACTATGCCGGGATGACAAAAGGATTTATGTGATTATTGAATAAAGCAACACTATACTTGTGGGATGACCAAGCTCAATGGTCATTTGATGCTTTAAAACATGCACTTGTTTCAGCCCCACTCCTTAGTGCCCCCGACTACTCATGTGACTTTCTCCTCTACCTGGCAACCTCACCATCCTCACTTGCAATGGTTCTGGTTCAAGTTCATATTGACGACAGTGAAAATGTGATAAAATAATTCTTAAAAGGTCTAATAGGACCCGAACTACGTTATTCACATGTGGAGAAACTCTCTCTGGCAGTAGTTCTCACCGTCACATGACTCCGACACTATATATTGCTGCGACAGACTATGGTTATTGCTTTGGAGAACCCCATGCGACACATCCTATATTGACAAATTATTGGAGGAAAATATTCCAAATGGATCATAATCCTCCAACAATTTGATTTGGTCTTCACAGCTGCCAAAGCAAATAAATCCCGCGTCTTCGCCGAATTATTATCGAACCTTCCCAGAATCGACCCCGGAGAAGTATCTCATGATCCATTTCCTGATGAATCTGTATACTTGGTAGATTCTTCAGACCCATGGTATGGAGACATTTTGGTCTACCTACAAACCCAACACTTCTGCCCAACTCTCACGTCTGACGACCGTCGTCGTATCTGCCACCATGCAAAGCACTACCTCGTGCTCAATGATACACTATATCGTCATGGTGTCAATACTATTCTCCGAAGTTGTCTCACTTTTGATGAAGCATAACATCTTTGAATGACTGCCATGCAAGGGTGTGCGGTGGTCATCTTTTCAGCATAGATACTACCCAAAAAATCCTGTGCCCTGGTTACTATTGGCCCACTTTGTTTAAAGACTTCATTGTAGCAGTCTAGGAGTGCCATCCATGTAAAATTTTCACAAAGAAAATGCATGCTCATCCTGCCCCCCTTCATCCGGTTATCTCCATTGGTCCTTTCCCTAAATGGGGAATTAACTTCGTCACCTGCAATCCCACTTTGGAAAATGGACACAAATACACTGTGGTTGCAGTCGACTATTTTATGAAATGGGCAGAAGCCATTCCCACTTTTAAGGCCGATGGAAAAACTATCGCTCTCTTCCTATTCAATCAGGTAATCTATCAGTTCTACGTACCCTTATCTATTGTCACAGATCATGGATCCCTCTTTCAGAATCATATGATGACCGAATTAACATCCATGCTAGTTTTTCATCAAGATCAATCTTCATCTTATTATCCTCAAGCTAATGGTCAAGTCGAAGCCGTAAATGGTGTCCTCAAAACCATGATTTGTCGAATGGTAAGAAATCATAAAACCACATGGCATTGGAAGTTTTATTCCGCGTTATGGGCATACCTAACGTCAGTCAAAACTGTTGAGAATGCAGCAAGATGATGGAGCTTAGTGAAATGAAGTCGCCTTCACTAAGTGGGCCCGCAGGCAAATTCTGGCGCAAAGTCTATTTTTAGACTATGTCTATTTTTAGACATACGGAGCATAATTTGAGAATTCTACTTGGAGATTCTTGGAGTATGCGACATGTCGGTAAAAATAGATGAGACCCTAATTTTTAGGACCCAGGCTATTTTTAGACTGATCTCCTAAAAATATGGAAGTCAAATATTATTTACCCTTAATAATGTTTTGACTATAAACAGCAGTTTACTCTCTTGGCGCACTTCAGTTTGAGTCATGGAGGTGGCTCATGCAACTGACACAAGGAATCACGTGGTTCCTAGGGTTTGATGGCATCTTGCATGGTTTACTTTAGTTAGACTTCAGTGGCAGAAGTTTTGGAGGAGTTAACGGGACAAATAGTGGAGTTGTGTTCTATTTATTTCAGTTGAACTAGTTGAGATTAGTTAACTAGCTAATCAACTAGATATGAGTGGAGTAAATTAAATAATATTTAATTTACTAAATATTAACTCATTATTCAACTCAAGAACACTTCAGTTCACTACAGTGCATGATCATTTCAGTGGAGACCAGTGAAAGAGATAGATGAAAGGGTAGAGTTAGCTATCAGTTGTAACTATACTGTTGCTATTTGCAACACATAGATAGGTGGAGTAAGCTATGAGTATTGCAAAGTTTAGGCTGGTGGTTTATCTATATAAAGAGGCCATCCCATAGCTTTGAAATACCCAATCAAGGTTGGCTATCAAGTGGCTAAGGATTGGAGCAAGTGATTTGCTAGATCTAGCTTGATAGTGTGTAGCATGGGAGGTAGTGCATGAGAGCTTGTAAAGAGTTTTTGTACTATGATTGTTACATGATTTCTCCATTATAATATACACAATAGCTGCGGGGTTTTCAGCTATAGGCTTTCCCCATACATACTGAGTTAATGTGTGATTGATTGCTGGGGGTTTTCCAGCTATAAGCTTTCCCCATATGCGAGTTAATGTGTGATTGATTTGATGTCTGCGATTGCTTCTATATTATTTCCGCATGTGACAATTAATTGTAGAAGAAGGTTATGTGTTATGCATGCAATTCGAAATTGATGTATGATCGGGTTAATCTTCATTGAATAAGTGATTTATTCAGCTAATTTCTACAAAAACTGCCACAGGCTTCACGCCATTTCAACTTCCATTCAGCCTGGAGGCAGTACTTCTAATCCAGTGCGAAATTCCATCACTCAAACTCGCCGTTGAACTCCTGCCTAGCACCACCGCCACGTAAGAGCACTTGCTCTTGCTCGATCATTTGGAAGAAACTCATCGAGATGCTACACTATCACTCAAAGCTCACCAACGTCGAGTCAAAGCTCAATACGACAAATTTGTCAAGCCTCGTTCTTTCCAATGCGATATTTTTCTACTATATGATCAGAAACATGACCTCTTGGGGGCAGGAATGCTCCAACCATTATGGCTTGGTCCTTAAATTGTCACTAAAGTCCTCTCAAAATGGGCTTACAAACTTTAGGACTGTAATGGAATTCCACTTGCGGAGCCCCGCAACAGGCTCTATCTAAAGAAGTATTTTGCCTAGTTTCACACTAGGCGTATGCTTTATAATTTTGTGGATATAAGCTTTTCCTATTGTTTTGATGTCTTTGGATATTTTTTGGTTTTTGAGGTGTTTTTCTCATGTACACTCTTTTTCTTTCACACAGATGTCGTCATCCTCCTTATCATACGTCGGATATGCGAACGGTGCTAGTCGTCACACTAGACACATTGCTTTAGCTGCTTGGGTTCTTTATACTCCTGAGTCAGAACTTCTTGGTTCTAGGGGAATTTTCCTAGGTAGTGCCACCAATAATGTTGCCGAGTACATGTCAGTGATCCAACTCCTCAATGAAGAGGCATCTTGTGACATCTCTAGTTTAGTGGTCAGGTTAGATTCCCAACTTGTCATTATGCAGTTAAACGATAACTACCGTGTCCATCATCCAGTCTTGTTACGTTATTTTTTAAGGGTGAAAATTTTAGAACGTCAATTTCAAACAATCACATTTGAGCACATTTCTAGAGAATTTAATGCATTAGCTGATTCTTAGGCAAACTATGTGTTAGATTTGCATTTGTTACATTTATTATAAAAGATTTATACATGAGTATATATATTTTCATCCCATTGAAAGATACGTAAAAAAATTATTAAAAAACACAAAATCACCAAAAAGTATGTATATATAATATATGTCATGTCCAGTATAATAGTTACATCACAAAATCTTCCAAAACTTGGGTGTTTTACAAAAATTTGGCTATAATAAGCCACGCTCTGACACTAATACATCCGCTCTGCCAGCTAGGCCTGATGATCATGGTAACATACAACTGCTATGGCTATCCTCCTCAGAGGCATCAGGTATCTCTCCGACACACCTACGGTATGTCGCTTCAAACGAACTGGAACCTTCTGCATAGGAAGGGGTCGTATACCCATACTCAAACCCTCTAGGTTTCTAGAGATTTCATGTAAAATATGGGCGTCATCATCCTCGGCGGCTTCTGCATCCTTTTTTGGTGCGCCAGCCCTGGGTAGCTGCAGTCCTTGCCATGCATAGCGAGGGGCCCCAAATAGGTGGACAAGTGCCACATCTGTGTCAATCAAACAACGCTTCATGTCAAAGCATAATTTTCACCGTATTTCAACAAAAAATTTGCATAAACATTCAAAAGACAAAAACAAAGTACTTCCTTGAAATACACTGATCATTTCCTTCTTACGATCAAGTCCCCACTGGGTGCCAGGGGGCAGCACTAACTCCGGATCTCCTGTGAATTCCATCCCTGCATAGGGATAGTCCTCAATCATAATAATCTAGGAGTCTATCCAATCAAGAAACCCATCATCAAAATAGTGGCAGATGGGACCCTCTCCAGTCCACGGAAGCAAAGCTACCCACCAAGCCCACCTCGGCTCGTGTGGGACCAATGGAATTGTAACGATCCTGGGCCTCATCAATGGTACCTGCTCCAATAACAAAGAGACAATCAATGTACTATACCCAAACTCTCTCTGGGTACAGGTCTTGCAAGCGGTAAGCTCTGCTCGGACCCGACGGACAACTCTGTCACACTAGTCAAACACCTGAGGTTGCATACAGTCAAAGGCTAATAGCATTTGGGCCTTGGTGGCCACATGTTGACTCTTGGTACCTACCAAGAGAAAAAGCATCCATAATATACACCTCAGTGGTCTCAAAGTCACCCGTGCGATCGGTACCCGGTTGCTCACAACATGTGTGTCACGTATGCAATACTCAAGAATAAGATCAGCAGTGGAATGTAGGTTAGCTTTGGACCCCGTCAAGTTGGGCCTCTGTCCATGACATGATAGGCTGGTCAAAATGTACACATCATCCTTCTTGATTGAGAGTTCATCGTTAACTATGCCGAGATGATGAAAGGATTTATGCGATTATTAAATAAAGGAACATATTTCAGGGATGACTGGTTTGACAATGCTATTTGATGTTTAAAATATGGATTTGTTTCATCTACCCTTAGTGCCCCAACTACTCATACGCCTCACCTAGCAGCCTCAACATCTCACTTGGAATGAGCCCAGTCTGTCTGCGCGTATCACAAAGGGAACATGTGATATACTACTTGTCAAAAGGTCTGATCGGACTCGAACTACGTTATTCACATGTGGAGAAACTCTCTCTGGTGGTAGTTTTTTCCGTCACTCGACTCCGACACTATATATTGTTGCAATAGACTGTGGTTATTGCTTTGGAGAACCCCATGCGACACATCCTATCTCAAAAAATTATTGGAGGAAAATATTCCAAATGGATCATAATCCTCCAACAATTTGATTTGGTCTTCACAGCTACCAAAGAAAATAAATCCTGTGTCTTCGCCGAATTATTATCGAACCTTCCCATAATCGACCCCAGAGAAGTAGCTCATGATCCATTTCCTGATGAATCTGTATGCTTGGTTGATTCTTCGGACCCATGGTATGGAGACATTTTGGTCTACCTACAAACCCAACACTTTCGCCCAACTCTCACGTCTGACGACCGTCGTCGTATCCGCCACCATGCAAAGCACTACCTCGTGCTCAATGATACACTATATCATCATGGTGTTAATACTATTATCCGACGTGGTCTCACTTTTGATTAAGCATAACATGTTTTGAATGACTGCCATGTAGGGGCGTGCGGTGGTCATATTTTGAGCATAGCTACTGCCCAAAAAATCTTGTGCCCTGGTTACTATTGGCCCACTTTGTTTAAAGACTACATTGTAGCAGTCTAGAAGTGCCATCCATGTAAAATTTTCACAAAGAAAATGCATGCTCATCCAGCCCCCCTTCATCCGGTTATCTCCATTGGTCCTTTCCCTAAATGGGGAATTAACTTCCTCACCTGCAATCCCACTTCGGAAAATGGACACAACTACACTATGGTTGTAGTCGACTATTTTATGAAATGGGCAGAAGCCATTCCCACTTTTAAGGTCGATGGCAAAACTATTGCTCTCTTCCTATTCAATCAGGTAATCTATCAGTTCTACGTACCCTTATCTATTGTCACAGATCATGGATCCCACTTTCAGAATCATATGATGACCGAATTAACATTCATGCTAGTTTTTCTTCAAGATCAATCTTCGTCTTATTATCCTCAAGCTAATGGTCAAGTCGAAGCCGTAAATGGTGTCCTCAAAACCATGATTTGTCGAATGTTAAGAAATCATAAAACCACATGGCATCGGAAGTTTTATTCCGCGTTATGGGCATACCGAACGTCAGTCAAAACTGCCACAGGCTTCATGCCATTTCAACATGCATTCAGCCTGGAGGCAGTACTTCTAATCGAGTGCGAAATTCCATCACTCAAACTCGTCATTGAACTTCTGCCTAGCACCACCGCCACAGAAGAGCACTTGCTCTTGCTCGATCATTTGGAAGAAAATCATCGATATGCTACACTAGCACTCGAAGCTCACCGGCGCCGAGTCAAAGCTCAATACGACAAATCTGTCAAGCCTCGTTCTTTCCAATAAGGCGATATTTTTCTACTATATGATCAGAAACATAACCTCTTGGGGGCAGGAATGCTCCAACCATTATGGATTGGTCCTTAAATTTTCACTAAAGTCCTCTCAAAAGGGGCTTACAAACTTCAGGACTGTAATGGAATTCCACTCGCGGAGCCCCGCAACAGGCTCTATCTAAAGAAGTATTTTGCCTAGTTTCACACTAGGCGTATGATTTATAATTTTGTGGATATACGTTTTGCCTATTGTTTTGATGTCTTTGGATATTTTTTGGTTTTTGAGGTGTTTTTCTCATGTACACTCTTTTTCTTTCACACAGATGTCGTCATCCTCCTTATCATACGTCGGATATGCGAACGGTGCTAGTCATCACACTAGACACATTGCTTCAGCTACTTGGGTTCTTTATACTCCTGAGTCAGAACTTCTTGGTTCTGGGGGAATTTTCCTAGGTAGTGCCACCAATAATGTTGCCGAGTACATGTCAGTGATCGAACTCCTCAATGAAGAGGCATCTCGTGACATCTCCAGTTTAGTGGTCAGGTTAGATTCCCAACTCGTCATTATGCAGTTAAACGATAATTACCGTGTCCGTCATCCAGTCTTGTTACGTTATTTTTTAAGGGTGCAAATTTTAGAACGTCAATTCAAACAATCACATTTGAGCACATTCCTAGAGAATTTAATGCATTAGCTGATTCTTTGGCAAACTATGTGTTAGATTTGCATTTGTTACATTTATTATAAAAGATTTATACATGAGTATATATATTTTCATCCCATTGAAAGATACGTAAAAAATTTATTAAAAAACACAAAATCACCAAAAAGTATGTATATATAATATATTTCATGTCCAGTATAATAGTTACATCACAAAATCGTCCAAAACTTGGGTGTTTTACAAAAATTTTGCTATAATAAGCCACGCTCTGACACTAATACATCCGCTCTGCCAGCGAGGCCTGATGATCATGGTAACATACAACTGCTCTGGCTATCCTCCTCAGAGGCATCAGGTATCTCTCCGACACACCTACGGTATGTCGCTTCAAACGAACTAGAACCTTCTGCATAGGAAGGGGTCGTATACCCATACTCAAACCATCTAGGTTTCTAGAGATTTCATGTAAAATATGGGCATCATCATCCTCGGCGGCTTCCGCATCCTTTGTTGGTGCGCCAGCCCTGGGTAGCTGCAGTCCTTGCCATGCATAGCGAGGGGCCCCAAATAGGCAGAAAAGTGCCACATCTATGTCAATCAAACAACGCTTCGTTTCAAAGCATAATTTTTACCGTATTTCAACAAAAAAAATTCATAAACATTCAAAATACAAAAACAAAGTACTTCCTTGAAATACACTGATCATTTCCTTCTTACGATCAAGTCCCCACTGGGTGCTAGGGGGTAGCACTAACTCCGGATCTCTTGTGAAGTCCATCCCTGCATAGGGATAGTCCTCAATCATAATAATCTAGGAGTCTAGCCAATCAAGAAACCTATCATCAAAATAGTGGCAGATGGGACCCTCTCTAGTCCACAGAAGCAAAGCTACCGACCAAGCCCACCTCGGCTCCTGTGGGCCCAATGGCATTGTAACGATCCTGGGCCTCATCAATGGTACCCGCTCCAATAAGAAAGAGACAATCAGTGTACTATACCCAAACTCTCTCTGGGTACAGGTCTTGCATGTGGTAAGCTCTGCTCGAACCCGACGGACAACTCTGTCACACTAGTCAAACACCTGAGGTTGCATATAGTTGAAGGCTAATAGCATTTGGGCCTTGGTGGCCACATGTTGACTCTTGGCACCTGCCAAGCGAAAAAGCATCCATAATATAGACCTCAGTGGTCTCAAAGTCACCCGTACGATCAGTACACGGTTGCTCACAGCCTGTGTGTCACGTATGCAATGCTCAAGAATAAGATCAGTAGTTGAATGTGGGTCAGCTCTGGACCCTGTCAAGTTGGGCCTCTGTCCACGACATGATAGGCCAATCAAAAAGTACACATCATCCTTCTTGATTGAGAGTTCATCGTTAACTATGCCGAGATGACGAAAGGATTTATGCGATTATTAAATAAAGGAACACTATACTTGTGGGATGACCAAGCTTAACAGTCATTTGATGCTTTAAAACATGCACTTGTTTCAGCCCCACTCCTTAGTGCCCCTGACTACTCATGCGACTTTCTCCGCTACCTAGCAGCCTCACCATCCTCACTTGGAATGGTTCTGGTTCAAGTTCACAGTGACGACAGTGAACATGTGATATACTACTTGTCAAAAGGTCTGATCGGACCCGAACTACGTTATTCACATGTGGAGACACTCTCTCTGGCGGTAGTTTTTGCCGTCACCCGACTCCGACACTATATATTGTTGCAATAGACTGTGGTTATTTCTTTGGAGAACCCCATGCGACACATCCTATCTCGAAAAATTATTGGAGGAAAATATTCCAAATGGATCATAATCCTCCAACAATTTGATTTGGTATTCACAGCTGCCAAAGCAAATAAATCCCGCGTCTTCGCTGAATTATTATCGAACCTTCCCAGAATCGACCCCAGAGAAGTAGCTCATGATCCATTTCCTGATGAATCTATATACTTGGTTGATTCTTCAGACCCATGGTATGGATACATTTTGGTCTACCTACAAACCCAACACTTTCGCCCAACTCTCACATCTGACGACCATCGTCGTATCCGCCACCATGCAAAGCGCTACCTCGTGCTCAATGATACACTATATCGTCATGGTGTTAATACTATTCTCCAACGTTGTCTCACTTTCGATGAAGCATAACATGTTTTGAATGACTGCCATGCAGGGGCGTGCGGTGGTCATCTTTTGAGCATAGCTACTACCCAAAAAATCCTGCGCCCTGGTTACTATTGGCCCACTTTGTTTAAAGACTGCATTGTAGCAGTCTAGAAGTGCCATCCATGTAAAATTTTCACAAAGAAAATGCATGCTCATCCTGCCCCCCTTCATCTGGTTATCTCCATTGGTCCTTTCGCTAAATGGGGAATCAACTTTGTCACCTACAATCCCACTTTGGAAAATGGACACAACTACACTATGGTTGTAGTCGACTATTTTATGAAATGGGCAGAAGCCATTCCCACTTTTAAGGCCGATGGCGAAACTCTCACTCTCTTCCTATTCGATCAGGTAATCTATTGGTTATGCGTACCCTTATCTATTGTCACAGATCATGGATCCCACTTTTAGAATCATATGATGACCGAATTAACATCCATTCTAAGTTTTTGTCAAGATCAATCTTCGTCTTATTATCCTCAAGCTAATGGTCAAGTCGAAGCCGTAAATGGCGTGCTCAAAACCATGATTCGTCGAATGGTCAGAAATCATAAAACCACATGGCATCGGAATTTTTATTCCGCATTATGGGCATACCGAACGTCAGTCAAAACTACCACAGGCTTCACGCCATTTCAACTTGCATTCATCCTGGAGGTAGTACTTCCAATCGAGTGCGAAATTCCATCACTCAAACTCGCCGTTGAACTCCTGCCTAGCACCACCGCCATAGAATAGCACTTGCTCTCGCTCAATCATTTGGAAGAAACTCATTGAGATGCTACACTAGCACTCAAAGCTCACTAGCGCCGAGTCAAAGCTCAATACGACAAATCTGTCAAGCCTCGTTCTTTCCAAGAAGGCAATCTTTTTCTACTCTATGATCAGAAACATGAACTCTTGGGGGCAGGAATGCTCCAACCATTATGGCTTGGTCCTTACATTGTCACTAAAGTCCTCTCAAAAGGGGCTTACAAACTTCAGTACTGTAATGGAATTCCACTCGCGGAGCCCTGCAACAGGCTCTATCTAAAGAAGTATTTTTCTTAGTTTCACACTAGGCGTATGCTTTGTAATTTTTTGGATATAAGTTTTGCCTATTGTTTTGAAGTCTTTGGATATTTTTTGGTTTTTGAGGTTTTTTTCTCATGTACACTCTTTTTCTTTCACACAGATGCCGTCATCCTCCTTATCATATGTCGGATATGCGAACGGTGCTAGTCATCACACTAGACACATTGCTTCAGTTGCTTGGGTTCTTTATACTCCTGAGTTAGAACTTCTTGGTTCTGGGGGAATTTTCCTAGGTAGTGCCACCAATAATGTTGCCGAGTACATGTCAGTGATCGAACTCCTCAATGAAGAGGCATCTCGTGACATCTCCAGTTTATTGGTCAGGTTAGATTCCCAACTCGTCCTTATGCAGTTAAACGATAATTACCATGTCCGTCATCCAGTCTTGTTACGTTATTTTTTAAGGGTGCAAATTTTAAAACGTCAATTTCAAACAATCACATTTGAGCACATTCCTAGAGAGTTTAATGCATTAGCCGATTATTTGGAAAACTATTTGTTAGATTTGCATTTGTCACATTTATTATAAAATATTTATACATGAGTACATATATTTTCATCCCATTGAAAGATACATAAAAAATTAATTAAAAAACACAAAATCACCAAAAATTATGTATATATAATATATGTCGTGTCTAGTATAATAGTTACATCACAAAATCTTCCAAAACTTGGGTGTTTTACAAAAATTTGGCTATAATAAGCCACGCTCTGACACTAATACATCCGCTCTGCCAGTTAGGCTTGATGATCATGGTAACATACAACTGCTCTGGCTATCCTCCTCAGAGGCATCAGGTATCTCTCTAGCACACCTACGGTATGTCGCTGCAAATGAACTGGAACCTCCTACATAGGAAGGGGTGGTATACCCATACTCAAACCCTCCAGGTTTCTGGAGATTTCATGTAAAATATGGGCATCATCATCCTCGGTGGCTTCCGCATCCTTTGCTGGTGCGCTAGCCCTGGGTAGCTGCAGTCCTTGCCGTGCATAGTGAGGGGCCCCAAATAGGTGGACAAGTGCCACATCTGTGTCAATCAAACAATGCTTCGTGTCAAAGCATAATTTTCACCCTATTTCAACAAAACATTTGCATAAACATTCAAAAGACAAAAACAAAGTACTTCCTTGAAATACACTGATCATTTCCTTCTTACCATCGAGTCCCCACTGGGTGCCAGGGGGCAGCACTAACTCCGGATTGCCTGTGAAGTTCATCCCTGCATAGGGATAGTCCTCAATCATAATAATCTAGGAGTCTAGCCAATCAAAAAACCCATCATCAAAATAGTGGCGGATGGGACCCTCTCTAGTCCACGGAAGCAAAGCTACCCACCGAGCCTGCCTTGGCTCGTGAGGGCCCAATGGCATTGTAACGATCCTGGGCCTCATCAATGGTACCTGCTCTAGTAAAAAAGAGACAATCAGTGTACTGTACCCAAACTCTCTGTAGGTACAGGTCTTGCATGCGGTAAGCTCTGCTCGGACCCGATGGACAACTCCGTCACACTAGTCAAACACTTGAGGCTGCATATAGTCCAAGGCTAATAGCATCTGGGCCTTAGTGGCGACATGCCAACTCTTGGCACCTGCCAAGTGAAAAATCATCCAAAATATAGAACTCAGTGGTCTCAAAGTCACCCGTGTGATCGGTAGCCGGTTGCTCACAGCCTGTGTGTCGCGTATGCAATGCTCAAGAATAAGATCAGCAGTGGAATGTGGGTCAGCTCTGGACCCCGTCAAGTTGGGCCTCCATCCACAACATGATAGGTGAGTCAAAAAGTACACATCATCCTTCTTGATTGAGATTTCATTGCCCCCAATCCGAAATATATGGTGCCTCTTTTCCCATTGCTGGATTAGCCACCTTAGGAGGTCCTCTTGACCCCTCATCAATTCTAAACGGCCATATTTTAGCAAACCGCATCTGCAGAGAGCCATCAAGCTTTCAGCATCCGTGATCATATATCATTCTTCCCATTCATGTTCTCTCTCTCGCCAGATGCTCATGATTAATAGCTAAATACTTGCAAATGAAACATTTTTAATGGATTGAAAATTGCGTGGACCACTTAAAAATGTTGATAAATGAGTTGCTAAAATATGTGTTTCGCCTAACACTGGCTATAGCGTAAAATAGAGTGTGCTAACGCAGCATCCCTTAATGGGAAGTGAGCTTAATGCAGCTATAACACTACTGGCCCGCGTTAGCCGCAAATATTTTTTAGGGCCTCACAAATTTCCCATTTTGAATCAACAAAACTTCATAAAAATACAATTAAGTGATAGCAAGAGGTTCTAGCTCTTACCTAGATCTCGTGGGAAGGAAAGCCATTTCCTGGATTGACCGCAATCATCAGCTGAAGATTTCACCCATTTTCACCCCAGAGCTCCTTCACAGCACTCAAAACAGTGAAAATAAAGGTTTGACCTTCTTATAGCCAATTTTGGGGCATGACTCTCTTAAGCTAGTCGGAAAAAGTTGTGAATTATTGCGGCACATGTGTCGCAACTATTGAGATTTCTTACTGATGTTTTGATGAGTGATCAAGATTCATATGCAACCATACACATGTTTTGTTGAGCATTATTTTTACGATATTTTTCTTGCTCGTTAATCCAAAAAACCTAGAGTTCCCTTCTTCGGAGTCATTAAGCCTAATCATAAGGGGCACAGAGTTGTCTTTTATGATATTTTTCAGACTCTCTAAATATGAAAAATTCACCAAATTTACTCATCTAGACTCGTTAAACTTAATCAAATAGGGAAAAATTTGGGAAAAACGGATACTACCTGTATTACATTTTCAGAAAGGTAGATTTGGTAGAAAAAATCTTGAACATGGCACTTCCCAGAAAACTCTTTAGTAGTTAGCCGAACACTACCATATATGAATATTAGACTTCACTTCCCAGTTTTCCTACACCGGTCAAGATCCTAATGCACTCTTTATTGTTCATTAAGCCTCAGCTGCCTAGTACTGTGTTACAATGCCTTCTATTCTTTAAGCAGATCTCGCTATCTATTGCTCCTCTTATCAACCCAACTTCTCATTATGCTAGAAATTATTTCTCGTCAGACATCCCCATTTACTCTTCATTATCTCTGTCATAAAAAAAATTATTTGGTTTTCGTTTCATGTTGACTGATGTAGGATGCCTCAGTGCCTACCTTTCAAAAGATCTCTTCCTATCGACTTCAACATCTTATCTAGGAAGTTGATCCAGAAACCCATCAGTACCTGGATACTTGCAGACATCAGTGTCAGGTAGTCTTGTGTTTGATTAGGAGTCTTCATCATTGGCTCCTGATTGAATGATTCTACGAGTGTTCAACTTTAACTCTTTTTATTCACACTTCAACTCTTTTTATTCACACTAACATATGTTGTTTCAGGTTTTCCTCAATCTTTTAATCTCTTTATCTCTACTACACACATTTTAAAGTATTTCGGCCATCGTCTTCATCTAAAACCTCACACTTTAGGGGGCATCTGTTATAGGTCAAAATACCTCTTCATCAGCTCAAAGGAGAAGATAAATATAGAAGGAATACAAAGACCTAAACTAAACCTACTTCTTCCAAGGTAACGCCTCACTATAACAACACAAGAGTGTTATAACGCACCTGATCAGTGAATAGGCCTCATTAGTGGCTAGGGAAATGCTCTTTTTGCACTAGAAGGCAGCGTTACCCATGTTTTGAGTTTGGAACGGGAAAAAACCATGGAAAATGATTTGAATTTCCAGCTTTTTCTCACGAGTCAGTACAAAAAGGAAACTAAAAAACACTAATCTATTATTGGGCCTTGCCATAAACAATTGAACTTTCAAAGAAGGAAAAATCATGGAAGTAAAGGAAACATCTTGGTTTTTTCTATTCAGAACTGGTGGAAAGAGAAGGGGAATGATTGCTCTCTCCATCTCCTATAAAATGGAGTTGAAGGCTCTTGGTTCAAGGTCAAAGGATTGTCAAAGTTTTTGAATACTTGTGAAGTAGAGATTATTGTTGTAGTGTGAAGGTCAAGAGTCAAAGAGGTTCATTGAGAAATTGTTGACCAAGACATCACCACATTGAGAGATAGAGAGATTGGAAGGCTGAGGAGGGCCTGGTAAAACCGACGGTTGTAATCCTCCTTTTTATAAATCGATAGAACTGTATCTGTTTTTTCCATTCTATGCATCGATATTGTCATTATTATTTGATTATTTACATAGCATGAGATGAATGGCTTAGATGTGCATTGTTTAAATGTTTATCATATATTGACTTAATTTATAGGAATTGTATGTTATGGTAGAGATTACATGGGTGCTTTAATTGATTTCAAGGTCAATATTTGGAGCTGGTGAAGGATAATTCTTGCTTCGTTGCGTAGTGCTCTCCAAAAGACTTCAAGATCATTGAAGAGGTAATCTTCCATCTTATCAATTAAATTTATTTAAGTTGATATGAACATGTATATGCATTCTTTGTGAACTATACAGCTAATCTTACTGTCTGCCTTGGGCACCGGAAAGCCCTGAGAGGGATATTCGATAACCAACAACCCAAGAATTTTACCCTATAGCATAGATTTCAGAAGCATTGATGTTATTCTTTTAGATGTGTAGATTGCATGAGATGACGCGGAGCCCCCAAGAAAACTAAACCTACAGGTGGTAAGGGAAAAGGAAGGGGAGGAAGAAAGACCTTTATTGATGAGATCGTATCAAAATCTAAATCTTCTCAGAGGCTAAGCTCTCGAAGGCCCAAGCCTCAACATTCTCCCCAATCGAACTACGAAACAGAAGAAGTTGTGAGCCTTGAAAATGTTGAAGAGCCAGCAGAAAACATTGAAGAACTAGCAGAAAGCATTGAAGAGCCAGTAGACAGCATTGAAGAGCCAACAAAAATGTTGAGGAACTGGCAAAAAACATTGAGGAGCCAGTAGAAAACATTGAGGATCGAGAGAGCACAGTAGGAGATCAAGCAATGGAAGGGAAAAATGATGAAATATTCAGAGGAGGACCAATAGATCCTAAAGGAGGAGGAAAATATGATAATTCTTTCTCTACCTTGGGGTTTCCTATTGGTGATCTCTCTAGAGGAGCAACCCCCATAAAGAATATCTCACTTTCAGCTTTACCTAACTTTCATGGTTTATCTTCTGAAGATCCTGATGAGTTTATTTTCGAGTTTGATATATTATGCAGAAGTTATGATTACATTAATAATGCCCAAAAACTGAAGCTATTTCCAGCAAAATTAAAAAGAAACTCATTAAGGTGGTTCATGAGTCTTGGAGGCCATGTAATCACAACATGGGAACATATGAAACATAAGTTTTTACTTAAATATCAAGACTACTGTCGGAGAAGAGAAAAAAGAGAATAACTATGTAAGATGGTACAAAAGGAGGACGAGAATTTAGAGGACTTTGTGGAAAGACTACAATACAACTTGCAGAGATCTGAACATCCCAATGTAAGTAAGGATATTCTTAAAAAAATATTACTGAAAGGGGTGAGGGATGACTATCTAGATATGCTAAATATGCTTAGTAAAGGGGACATATCTAAAGAATCATATGACGAAATTGTTAACCTCTGTAAAATATGTTCAAGAGGAGCTGCAAGGAACAAGTGAAATAGCATGGAAACCACATATTCAAGAGTTCAAAAATTAGCCAGTGGAGAAGCAATAAGAGCCGAAATAGGTAATTTACTTGAGGAATTTAAAGATAAAATGTTAAGTTCTTTTGCTTCACAGATTGACACCTTGCAGGTTAAGAAGAAACAAGTCGAAGTAGAAGCAGCCTTGGCTATCTTTTGTCACAAATGCAGAGATAAACACCCACTAAAGGAATGCTCGTTGGACAAGGTGCCAATTTTCACCCTTTGTGAGAAGGATCATGAAATGCAACAATGCCCTTCTTTACCAGGAATAAAAGCTACATTGCAACCAATTGAAGAAGAAGCTGAAGCAGTCTATCTGCTGACACAAAGAAGGCAATGGAAACCACGAGGACAAGGTATGAACTCTAATATGTCATTTACATCTTCTAAACATTGGAACAATTATCCTTCTTTTAGTCAAGCAAATTACCCTCCCTTTAACCCAATGCAATACCCACCCTTCAATCAAATGAATTAACCACCCACGCAACAAATGAATTAGACCCTGCAATGTGGACTCCTTGGCCTCCATAACAACAATCTTACTTTAACGAATGGAATCTGAATTTGACGAGTCAACAACTCCCGTTTCTAAATCAATTTCCTCAATTTTAGCAACCACTTCCTCTACCATCAGGTGCTACACCAAATAATCAAATGATAAGACCCCAACTACCTATACAACCAAATTCTAACCCAAATAATAAAGTTGTGAAAGTTATTGATATTCAGAACCAACCTATACTTCCTGTTTTCCCTGCACAATGTAATGACATTCTTTTATGATTCGGGAAAATAGTTGAACACATTATCGATGATGTTAACTCTTCTGATTCTGATAAAGAAGAGACTGAAAAATGTGACTCACATAAAGAGGTACAAACACCCTCTAATAAGGGTGCTGAAACAACAAAACCACCATTCCCTGAGCATTTAGTTTTAACTAAAACGCCCGAGCCACCTACTTTTAATCTTCTATGGGAATTACAAATTCTGTATGTCAAAATTCCACTTTTACAAGCACTAAGAGATGTACCAATTTATGCCAGAATGATGAGAGATATTTGTGTTAAGAAACCCGGTAGGAAAGCTAAAGATTCCCTTACAGTTCATGTTATGGGTGATCTATCTCCATTAATTTCCGGTAAAGCTCCTCCTATTAAATATGGTGATCCCGGCCATCCTACTATCACAGTGAAAATCAAAAAAATAATAATCCCTTAACTTCTGGTAGATTTAGGTGCTGCTATAAATATTATGACTCTTGAAACTTCACAAATGTTACATCTGAAAAACGCAATCAGAGATACACCAACCATTCTAGAGTTAGCTGACTGTTCTACAATCAAACCAGAAGTAGTTATTGAAGACCTAGTTAGCCACAGTCGTTATTAAAACAAAGTTGGGGGGACATCCTCTGATTTTGGGAAGGCCCTGGTTAGCCACATTCAATGCCTTTATCAGCTGCAGATCTGGTTCAATGAAAATTTCCAATGGATATAAAACTAAGCAGCTTACTCTCTACCCTCACGCTACACCCATGATTAATAATGATAATTCTATATGGATGGACTATGATGATCTTGCTATTCAACCTATTTTGACTATCAGACAAGCTTTAAGTCTTAAATATACCATTGAGGATGAGGTAATTAATAATTTTATTTGTGAACCCTCCTCTGTGATTCCAGAAACACATAATGACTGGATGCACTTTTGAAATCAGATACCCAGGAAAATCTTAAATCTAAGGATCTACCACAAACATCAACCACCATCTCTTCTAAAATTATAACAGTAGAAATCGAACCTGGAAAGACACTGAACATAAACTCTGACTTGAAAGTTGTTGAAACACAACAATTAATGAAGTTACTGCTTGTAAATAATGAAGCATTCACATGGGACTATACAGATATGAAGGGAATATCTCCTGAATTATGTACTCACCGGATCTATATCAAGGAAGGTTGTCGACCAGTCTGTCAACCCTAAGAATGATTAAACCCTAATTTAAGAGAAATTTTCAAAGAGGAACTTCAAAAATTGCTTAATGCAGGGTTTATATATCCTATATCTGACAGTGAATGGGTTTCCCCATTGGTATTAGTTCCTAATAAAAACGAGAAATGGAGAGTGTGTGTAGATTATAAAACCTTAAATAAAGCCACTCAAAAGGATCACATTCCTTTACCATTCATTGATCAGGTATTAGATAGTTTGTCAGGGAATAAATTTTTCTCCTTTCTAGATGGGTTTAGTGGGTATAATCAAATCAGAATTGCACCCCAAGACCAAGATAAGACCACTTTTACCAGTCCTTGGGGAACTTTTTCCTATAGATTTCTCCCATTTGGACTATGTAATGCACCAACAACCTTTCAAAGAGTAGTTATAGGAATCTTTTCTGATATGCTTAATGACTCTATGGAAATATTTATGGATGAATTTATCCCTTATGGTGTGTCTTTTGAAGATGCATTACAGAACCTTGAGAAAGTACTTAAACGATGTATACACGATCACCTCTACTTAACCACCAAAAAATGTCATATGATTATGAGTGAAGGAGTAGTGCTTGGACATTTTATTTCATCTCAAGGAATTTAGGTGGATCCATCCAAAATACAAGTCATTCAGAACCTTCCTATTCCTAAAATGCAAATAGATGTGAGAATTTTCTTAGGACATGTAGGATATTACAGGAGATTTTGTTAGGGTCCTGTGATTTGGCTGATTGGCAAGCCAAATGATAGTGTAACATCAAACCAATCTTTGGAGTCCAAGGACCTAGCCTTGCTGGACTCAGAGAGGGCTCTCTCTATATGTGTAAGGGATATCTGTGTGTTTTTCTTATTGTGTTCTGATTTTAGGCTAGTTATGAAGTAGGTTTTTTGGTTTTGGTTTTTTAGGTTGTGAGGGATGAAACTGATCAAAGATATAAGATAGGTAAAACTATGTCAGATCAACTGGGCTATGGGGTCGAAAAGGTCTAGAAATCTATCAGATGGTGATACAAGGCTGTTGAAGGGCCGATTGGATTCGAGGTAGAAAGGATATTTCGGCAAAATGGAATAAAATGGACATCAAGTTTGGGAACTGTTGTCGTTCCTAGAGACAACCTCGAGTTGTCAGACACCAGTGCCTAGGACATCTTAGCTAGTAAAGAGTGTAAGGTATATCCTAAGACCACTATCAGCTCAAGGCTATTTACCATATCAACTACTCTGATGAGTCACAAAATTAGATGGGACCAGACAGCTTTCAGATCAGCAACATATAAAAACATGCAGAGGCAAGAGGAGAATTACTTACACAGATGCATCAGACAGCTTAGAAACAACTTTCATCAAGGAGGGCCAGTTTCCAAATGTTATATAGAGATTGTTAAATCAAGGCGTTTGCGGTGCAGAAGGTAAAAGAGGTGCACTAATTACCAATGGAATGGTATTCGGAAAACATATTTTGTTATAGCATGGGCTTAAGAACTAAGAATCCATACATACCAATCAGTTTTGAACGAATAAGATTCCACGATATTCAATACAGAGGAGATCTGAATGAAGTGTAAAAAAAAACACCATATCATGTATGAGCCATATTTAAAGCAGCTAGACCAGTCTCATATAAGTACCACATAATGATAAATTTATATCAGAACTGGCGAGTCACTCGCATTCCAAAACATGATATAAAGAAAATGGAGACAGTGAAATAGACAATGAAACAATACTACGAAGAAAGAGTCACAGACCATACAACATCTAGACCGGAATCCTCACATAAAATAGAACTTCTCTTCGCTGAGACCCTACGGGCTCTGTGCATTTTCATTTATAATTCGACCACAAGCATACAAAATATTCTTACACAGCAATTTTCTTCAGAAAATCTGGAACCCTTTTTTCTCATTCGATCTTGCTTATATAGACCTCTTCCTATCTCAGCGAGAAGATATTTTTTGGGAAAATATCTTCTTTTCATGACCAAAATCTGTTAAAGGTCGCTATCAAAACAACACAACTCACGATGAGTAATCAGGCCTCTCATCATGGATAGTCAGGCACTTGGCCGTTTTGAAAACAGAAAGTTAAACAGTAGTCTGATAAAAAAGATAAAATGTTGGAGTGGAGCAAGTAGCCCACTCGAAACTTTAAAAAGTAACTAATTCAGTAAAAAGTATAAAGGCCACGAGGGCCGAATCATGAAATAACAATTCATCATTTGTGAGAAGGGGTAGAGGTTGTTGTTGATACTGGTGGAGGCGCGTTTGCGGATGAACTGGCAATTTGGCTAACGAACTGGGCACACCTCTACTGACTGTCTACGATAGGCTCAGGCATCATTGCAAATCCTTCTACCCTGATGAAAGCCTCCGTGAGATCGCTCGGATTTGCCTCAGTAGGGACTTTATGATTTAACAAGTGAAGAAGAGCAAACTCTAGGCACAGTGATGCGATCATGGTTTCGGCCTTGAGCCGGGTGGTTTTATCTGACATGACATCTGTCCGGTCCCTTTCTTGCTTCAGGCATGCTTCATATTCTGGTAATGGTCACAGCATAGAAGGGGTGGTGGAATCCCAGCACGTCGGAAGCCCTGCTGTTGTAATTTCATCCCAAACTGCATCAAACTGGTCCACGGTGTATATCAGCTGCTGCAAGGCCTTCGAAGCCACGACGCGAGCCGATTCCTTTTCGATGAGTTTTTGACATTCTAGGGCCTCTTTGTGCCGGATGACTATGTCGTGTTGCTCTACTTCATTATCTCTCAGCCCTTTCAAGAATGACACATACTCTCTGGCACGCTGAGCTCTGTTGACTAAATCGATATCCCCTTCCTGAAATCACCTTCTGAGATAGAGTACTGAGGATTTCATCTCCTCGATGACTTGCAGAAATTCCCATTGCTTTGTCATAGCTAAAATGATCTCGGACCAAATAGTCTTTCTACCCTCTCTGAGAGTGAGGTTACCTTTTAGGCGTGCTTTGAGATCATTTATAGTCTTTTGCTGGTCAGCCCTCGTTTTCTTTTCCTGTTTAATTTCTTTCTGCAATACTTCTATCCTTCTGGTATTCTCTGACAGGGATTTTTCAAAATCCGTGATCCTTTGCTTTGTAGTGGAAGCTTGTTTCTCCAGTATGTCATTTGCAGCTTTCGCTGCGCCCAGCTTTTCTGAAAGTGAACTCATCTCAGGTGACGTTGTAGCTAGCGCATAGCTGTGCATGTCCCAAGTGTTCTGTAGCTCTATCAACCTACTCTGAAGAGTAGCAATTGTTCCTGCCAACCTCTCCTTCTCTTCTCTTTCTTGTGACAAGGTGCCAGCCAATTCCCTTTTCTCTTTCTCTACTTGTGCCAACTCGGTTGTCTGCACATGCTGGGAGGCTGGCATGTGGGCTTTTCCTTTCAGTGAGGTAACTTCCTTCCACAATTGGTCTATTAAAAAGGCCTGCGGGTTTGTTTCCCCACTGTCTTTCCCTTTGATTTGATCCTGAAGACTGCGTATTCAATTTTCCTGGGCACGGGCACTTGCCTGCTCATTCTTCAGGGTAGTCCTCATCTATTCATGCTTCTTCTCAAGTCTCCTCAGTGAAATGGTAGCTCACATTACCTCATCCTTTAGCATATCAGCTACAACCTGAAACAAGTTACACATATCAGTTGCCGGCACCTTAGTCATGTCAATTACATGTTGGAGTATCCGGTAGCTCGTGGCGCCTGTATCAGGGTCCAAAAGGGCTTCGGCCATAGAGAGTACCAGATGCTCAGTATCCACATTCATGGTGGTAGAAATCCTGGTGTGATACTTTTCTACATACCCCTCCAGCTCAGTTTTGTATTTATCTCTAATTATACTGTTTTTCTTGATCCTTTCGGCTGCCACCAGTGAGGTATGGTCCCCCATGGCCTGTGAAACCTCAGTGAAATCGGAGGAGGTGGTGCTGTCCCTCAACACTTTGATTCTGGCCTTGCTGCTGTTAAGTGGCGCATATGGTATGAATGGCTCAAGCAGCTGTTCCTCTCCTATAATTTCGGCTTCACTTGAGACTGTTTTCTATTTTTTATGAGAGGGAGAACCTGTTCCTGAAGGACTGAATTCCTCTTCTTGGCCTTTGTTGATGCCTTCCTCTTCCCCTATGGCAGATGAATCTGTCTCCATCTGCGAAACCAAAGGCCAAATTTTCATGTTAGCCTTCCACTCTATAAACGGTCTTGGTTCATGTACATAAGGTGCGGACCGATTTCTCTTTCTCCTGTTTGAAATAATCTCCCGGGGATCATAAGCCCAAGTCTTCCCCTGTCTTAGGTCCATACCCTACAATAGCTTTTTGACAATGGGGAGGGCATGTCTTGAATTCACGACGAACGGGCCGATTTGGGTAGGAAGCCTCAGTATGTAACCTTTCTTAGCAGGGACGAAGTGGAGCTGGTCAGCTTTGAGGGCTTGACGAATATATTCCAGAGCATAAACTCTTCAAGCGGGAAACACCGGTAGCAGGTAAGGGGCGACCTCGGCTCCATAGACTTGAATTTCAGTATAGTTATCAGAGAGATACCAGTCCCCAGTGCTCTGGATTTTACCAGCTTGCAGCCAGTTCTTCATTTCAGGAAAAACCCTAGGTGAGGGCGACCCATGAATGATGGTGTAAGAAATGGACATGAAATCGTTCAGGAAACTAGAGTAACCCACCCCTTTTGGCAATTGGCGCACTGCAGAATTCCAGTCAAAAGTAGGTCGGGGCTGAGAATTGACCTCGTATACCCTATCCAAGCCCAAACGCTCAAAACTATCAGCATGCTGATGCAAGAAAAGATAGAACACTAATGAACAGAAACGAAAATGACTGGTTTTGGGAAGTTCTTGGAACTGGGTGTGGATGCTAGCAGATAAGTAACCTGGGATATCTAGGACAACCCCCTTCTGAGACATTAACCACAGAAAGAAAACACATACTTTGGAGGTTTCCCCCAACCCACCTACACCTAACAGACCCGCAATGAGCACAAGGATGGGTTTTACTTCCTCCTTGAACAGGTTTAATGGGAAGAGTTCCGTTTTGGGAAGGGTAGTAGCCTGGCTGCTGGAAATAGAAGCAACGAAGATTTTTTGATGCTCCCATGGCGATTTGGTAAACTGGGAAGTTAAAGCTTCGTCGCTGAAAGCAGTGTAGGTGGCACTGGTGGGAAAACGGAGGGCTTTCTTGATGATGTTGGGCGAAAGGGAGAAAATCTGGTTCCCTTGGGCGGAGGTAAACATGCCTCGGTCTTCATCGTAGGCGTCTCTGAGCCAGTAGATGAACTCGACCACCAGGAAGACTGGGGGGTAATCTGGTGGTAAAATCCTGACACAACCACCCGGTATCGATCCCTATTATGAACATGACGCGAAAAAAGCTCAGGCCTTATACTGCTAATGGGGAAAGGGTACTGGTGGTCGCAGACTCCAGCTTGCTTGTCGATGAAAGGCTTAAACTCGGGAGGGTTTCTGGTTTCTCGGACCTGGGGAGTCTCCGGTTCGTTTTTCTTCGGTGTGCCCCTTCCCATGACTGTCATATGAAAACTGAAAAGAAAAACAAAGGGAAAACAAAGGGAATTGAAAGGGATAGAGTACCTGCACAAGAGGTAGATTTGCTTGGGAAAGTGACACAGAGGGTAGTCTGGTGATGATTGGGTAGACCCAGTACTTGTTCCTTCTTGGTATATACCGTGACCGGAAGACCTGAGACTTTTACCGTAGAAAACTATGGGAAACTATTGTGAAGACTGGTAATTCTGAGGCAGGAAGGGGTAGAAGTGAAATAGGTAGGGCAAGTGTCGTAAGAACACTGACAATGGGGCACGCGGCGTGTAGGGATTGGGTGTTATTTGGGGACAGGTGAACACCGCGTGCCAGGTTTACTACTGGTACAGGCATCAGTACCATCTCATCTAGGACTTACCTTACATCTTTGGCCGCATGTGCCGTATAACTCCTGAAACATATTATCCCCGAAGCGAATCAAACACATAACCTACCAGCTGTAAGGGTCCACATTTCGTTCCGCCACGTCACCCTATCACGCGACATGCTCCTACCACCTCCTTCTAGCCTTGGGTCCCCACCACGCCACACTATCACAATTCCGCGGGGGTATGGGTCTCTTCCCTTCCTCGCTGCTCGACCCCCTCGGAATTTCCCTTGTGTGCATATTCACGCGGTGGTAATTCTTTTAATATTTGCGTTTTGCGCTCTCTGTATCGCTTCTTTGCACCTTTGTGTTTCCGTTAGCCTTTTCGCTTTATACTCCAGCCTTTTCGTATTAATTCCACCTTTGGCTTTTATGCATGTGACTTTCGTTACCTTGTTTCGTTTCGACCAACTTTTGAAGTATTTCACCATTTGATACAATGTTCAATGCATGACTTGTCAACAATTTAATAAACCAATGACTAATGTTAAAGTTTAAACAACAAGAACAACAAAGGATTTCAAGCATAACTAGTTTAATAGCTGACATAAACATGGTAGGGAAAACCATTAATCATGAGAAATGTAACTATAAGCTAATCAATACATAGAAATAAAAATTCAAGCCATGCATAGAGATATATAACTCTCTAACTTTGGGAAATGACTATCAGACTTTGGGGAAATACACTGAAGAGAGACAAACAACTCAAATCACTATGTTGGAATGCCTAAACACAGTACTTCAAGTTGTTGGGCATTTTGAAAACAAGATTGCATAGTCTTAGGCAAAGGGAAAGATCGGAACAAGACCTCCTTGGTTCAACAAATGACAATATAATTAGTCAAAGAGAAATTTCATGGATGGAGCTATGGCTAGCCATGAGTAAGCAGGGCGTACCGTAAATCATAATTAGCATGCATAAAACCATGAATGAAATAAGAAACAATATCCTTAAGTTATTAAAGAGCAATCAAGAATTCTTTAATGTGAATAAGGAAGAAGAAAACATGGAAGCTATGAAGAAACAGGAAATTTGAGGTGCCTCCAAGGGCATGTCTCAAATTTTTTCTCTACTGATCTATAGCAAGAAAGAAACATGGATTCATGAATGAAAACTAGAAAACAAAACAAAGAAAGAGACAATATACCATTCTACCAAGTCATGGAATCCAACAACAATCCTCTTTCATCATCCAAGAACATCTAAGAGACTATCCAAGAGCATGAGACAAGTATTTATTTCAAAGCTTATATGACCATATATTGCTTCTATCATCGAGTTCAACCTTGTTTACAATGAAATCCTTTGGAATATATAGACTCAAGTGAGGAAAACCTCTTAGTTCAATTTGCACTCTCATCGGCCTATTCAAAATATCTAAACTTGTCCTTGAGGCTTTGCAAAGCCTAAGGCACAAAATATCTCATAAAATATCTAAAAAATGCTAAAAGAGGGAAATAAATTTAGATTTCATAACTTCTCATATGCAAAAATAGCTAAATGCACATGAGGAAAAAACATTTTTTAAAGGTTCAATTTTTACAAAAATACTCAAAAATTACATCAGCAAAAGGTCCCCTGACTTGCCCGCAACCTTTGGTAGCCTTCCTGATGTCGAAATGAGGCTCATGATAGCTCGTTGGAAAGATCTAAGTGTCTAATTGCTGAAGAAACTATAATTTTCTCAATATGATTCCTAGAAGTCCTCCAAAAATAGGTCTGTGTGTAAATAACCAAAAAAAAAAGGTTTGCTGATAGACCGGGCAGAGTGTAGGAAAAGCGGGCATTTTTCGCCATTTCGGAGGAGCAAATGATCTTCAAATGTACTGAAAATTGTTGAGTGTGCGCTCCTAAAAATATGGCATCCAATGATACCATTCTCCTCCGTTGATGATCCCCCAAACTGAAATGGTGAAGCTTATGAGTTTTGACCAAAAACCCAAAAATGCCAAAAAACCAACATATGTCGAAAATCACCAAAAATTGGTGAGCATGACCCTCAAGGGTTCTCAGCAACATGTTGTGAAGCAGAGGCCAAAATCTGAACTCCTGATGTATCTTTCCTCACTTTCCATGTTGGGCGCTTCCCTTTAGCCTCCTTGAGCTTTTCTTGAGCAGCCTTCAACTTACGCCGGGCAAACTGATTTAACTTTTTATAATGCCTCGTCATTCTCCTTTGAAGGTCTAAATCCATGTTTTCCTTCTCCAATTTATTTTCCAAATGGTCATTGACTCTCTCAAGCCATGCCTCCTTATTGTTATCTATCTCCTGTTCAAACAATGCATTGAGAGGGGTAGATTGGAGAAGGGCATTTTCCTCTTCTTTTTGCTTCTCAAGGGCCTTTTTAAGCCCCATGGTTCTAGGCCTCTTTCGCTTAGGCTGATCTTCACCTTCAATTTCATCAAACTCGCCTATGATTTCTTCCAACCCTACTTGGCCTTTGGAGGCCTCCTTGTACTTAGTCGCCCGTGTCTCGTAAACAGCCATATGGACACTCATTTTCCTATTTTGGATTTGCAAGAATTGATTGAAATTCCTAGCTCTATGAAGATCATCCTTTAAGGCATCAATTTGGCCTTCCCTATGGATCAAGAGGTTTTCTAGAATCCGGGCCTCATTATCACTATCATCGCTTTGGACTTGGATGATGTCGAATGCACTCTCTTGTTCATGACTTCATTCTACCTTGCCCTTCCCTTTGCTTTGGGTGGCTATTTGAGTGCTCTTCCTCCTAGGAAAATCAATGATAGGCTTCTTTGGCAACTTTCCTTTACTTCGGAGGGCCCTCGTCACATTTGGGGTGACAACCTTAAGCACTCTCTTCTTTGCTGTTCGGGGCTTGGCCTTTTTAGGAGAATAGGGCATGGTCCCTTTACCTTTGTCGCCTTGCTCTTTTTCTTCTTTAAGTTGATGTTCCTCATGCTGTGGCTGATGTGTAACATGCTGTGGCTTCCCTTGCTCATCACTGTCATGCCGCTCTTCATGTTGCTGCTCTTCGCCCTCTGTTTTCTGTTCTTCATGATGTTTCCCTTCATCCTCTTCCTCATCATCATGATCATGCTCTTCTCCCTCTTCGGGCTCTTCTGCTTTTTCTATAGTGAATTTGAGCATTTTAGGAATAGGTCTGCTAGAAGAAGGTGAGCGGTGATGAGTAGGAGATGTAGGGTATGTATGGACTGGAGGGACAGTGGAGAAATCTAGATGAGTGATGAAAACATCCCAAGAGACCTCTCTCTTTTCAAGCTGATGAAGAATGACGATTTTGATGAGAGAGTGATGGAAGAGACAGGCTATTTTCTGTGAAGGAGGTTGCTTTTGGACAGTGGAAGCCATTTTCTCGATTCTCTTGTGTAAGAAGAAAGGAGGATTTAGCAATCTTGCCCTAGTAAAATGCATGAACAGTCGAATGTGATATGCGTAAATTCGAGATAATATTTCCTCACACGTGAAGTACTTCATGATAATCTTCATGAGAGGGGCGTAGTTGGCTAAAAGATATGAGAAAGGAAAAATAGAAGGACATGATTCTTTGTGCTCAGGTTTTAGGAAGGGCTTGTAATCATCTGAGTCCAAATGGCTTTGTTTAAACCATTTCTCGCCAATATAGGGAATTTTAGTGGCTTTGGAGATGGATCTTGGGGAGAACTTGAAGTTAAGGCCTGCCAATTGGAAATGCTTGTCTTTGAACCTCAAAGTGCAAAGGTGTGTCAAAGGAGAAAAACTCTTCACCTCTTGCACCCTTTGAAAAAAATCTAAGCACCCGACCTCATGAAAATTGAACAATACTGATGGGTGGGTATTCACTTATTCAGTGGAAATAGGTTCATATCTCTTCTGCAATCCACTCCTACTATCCTGCCTGGGAGGCATCTTGTTAGGGATGCTCTCTGCAAAACCAAACTGCCTCAAAAGGTTTTCAAAAATGTGTTCTTCAAACAAAACTCTGCCTTCTCTGTCAATCACTGTTCAATAAGGCAAATTTGTTTCAAATGTTGTGTGAGATGACTTTTAAAAAAAAAATTCTATGCTCTTTCCAAGACACGGTTTTTCCCTTTGTATGCCACTCAACAGATAATTTTAATGACAAGCCCACAATCAACAAAAGGTACACATAGTCAAAGAGATTTTCTGTGTTTGGACAAGGTCACAGGGTTCTTGGTTCTTTGGTGACAGCAAGACAACCTTGTAGCAGGTAAAAACAAAATTTCCTCACCATCAACATACCCTCCTTATACTTCACTGTTTCTCATACCCATTTTTTGAAAAACACCTCCAAATGCAATGGTAGCTCCACTTATTAAAGTCTGTTTTATGGACATATTAGGTAGCAGTGATTTTTTCTGTTTTTACTCTACAGAGATGACCTTTGAAACAGCTAGGCACTTACACAATGATCACTACTGATGTGGTTAGGCTCGCTGCTTTGCTTTTCAAACCTCTGTTTTGTCTCCCTTCAAACACTGCCTCCACCTTTAAAAATTGTTCTGAGCGCAGTTTATACGGTCCTTTGATTGTAATGAAAATCCACCAGTTTCACTATGCAAGGGTTTGGGCAAACGAAACCATGGAAATTCCGAGTCTCAAACATAAAAAACATCTCCTTATTTCACACCGAGAGTTTTATTCTTTCACCATTGGTTTAGTCTTCGAATAACACAGAACTGATCACTCTTATATGATTTTGAATATACTAAGGAGGTGTATGAAATACCCTGAATATCGATGAGCGCCGTTGTTTGAGGAGTTGAAGTAGGGTTCAGGGATTTTGGAGGCATTTTTAGGGATTGAACATGCGTGGCACGTTTAGAACAAGAGAGCACCGCACAAAACCAACTGTCAGGTCACTTGTCAGGCCGATGTGGCCAACGCCTATAGGCAGGCCGTGCGCTGCTATAGGCGTGCTGCGCGGTAGTGTAATCCTTTGGAGAAAACTTGCCTGAGCATGCTGTGCAACTCTACAGGCATGCCGCGTGGTCAAAATTTTTCTCAAAATGCCTCTTCTCCGGTCTCGTGAACAGCACAAGGAATGTGGTTTTGCATTTAGAGAATTTCAAAAAGGTTTTGCAACGGTCCTCTACCTCTTTTGAAAATGAACAAGCCAAAGCACCTTTTGTATTTGATTGGTGATGGTTTTGTAAGAGAGGTTTGAAAATGCCCTTTCTAAACAAAACTTGAATCCCTTTTCTTTAAAACAAAACCTGATACCTTTTTATTTGGAAAAAATTTCATAGTGATAATGACCATTTGTTTTATAAGCCCAACCCCTTTTTGAAGTAAAACAACCTTTTTTAATAATAAAAACTCTTACTGCTTCTCATTTAACGAATGAAAAAATGTCCTCCTTTTTGATATCTGCAATGTTGAAGGAAAAACTGCTCAGAGTCATGTAAAGGATTGTAGAGGTGCTTTTGAGTGAAACTATCTTTTTGCTATGGGAATAAGCTTTAACTGTAATTTCAAAATCCCTTTCCACCTCTTGTCTTTGTATAGCTCATTTGTTGTTACTCTTGATCAATTGAAAGAGGTTTTTATGAAAAAGGAAAGAGAAAGAACCTATGAATATCATCATCATCCATTTGTTTTTGTCATTTGAAAAGAGGACACCTGTAGAAGACACTTTATTTTATATGAGGTTTTCTTTGACACTTTGAATGAGGTATCTTTTCCCTTTTGCAACCTAAACTGACATTTTTTGTTCTGGATGTTTTGGATATGGTCATGTCTTTTGTGAGAACTGAATGAGATGGCAGGTGCTTCTCTGAGTTTCTTCTTTGACTATGGGTAAAAATCAACAAGGGATGATGCACTAGAGCTGAAAAGTGAATAAGGGAAGCTGCCCTTTAGTTCTTCTGTGAAGGAGGTCTGCAAGAAGCCTGGGATTTTATTTATTTCACCTCTTTTTGAGAGAATTCCCTTTAGACTCTTTGCCATATGCCATGATTTCTTTTCATCCTCAAACCATGATGAGCTCCTTTACTTTGCTTATGAAGGAGGCCTTCTTTGACAAATGCCTGGTTTACTTTTGAACATGATGGCAGAGGTTACTTTGAGATCAAGACCCCTTTGACTCCTTTGACCATCTACTTTCACAATCTTTCCTCAATGAAGATGAACCTGTTAGCTTTACAATGTAACTCAACTAATAGTGAACTCATGCAAATCATTTTTAAAACCCACTATTTTGCCTCTGCCTTTAATCATCATTTTACTTTAGAAAACCTTAGTTACTGTCTCACTGTTCATCAAAAAATTTGTCTTACAGTCAATGCAACTCTTAAAATCAAACTTTGTCCATTTTCCCTTTGCTTATAGATGAAGAAGGTGCTCCTAACCCTATGCTTCTAAAATGAAGGAGGTTCTTCAGTCTTCAAGCCCTCTGCTTATAGATGAAGGAGGTTTTTTAGTCATGTCATATCATCATCCCTTTGACAGTGTTATTTCTCCTTTCACTGTCCTTTCAGGCTTTGACTGTGATCGCAAGAGCTTGATGAAAAACTCTCTGTTCTGTGGCTGCATCCCAGGCTCAAGATCAAGTTGAGATGTAACTGTCTTCTCATGTGGAGCCAAATATTGTCTTCTGAGATGTTGGTAGGCCTCTGTCCTTGAAAGATCCATTTAAAACACTATAAAAACACTTAGAATCAGTTTGACTTATGGTACATGAATTGCTGAGACTTGAGGGTGTATTAGTAGCGCGACCTAGTGCTGTAAACAACTTTATTTGCAGGATGGGAAGGTCTGTTATGACTGGTCTATAACAGATGGAGGTTCTTTGGCTTTTAGGATAGTTTTCTAAGGGAGAAATGCCTAAAGCACCACTTCCTAACTTAGGGGAGACTTTTTGGACAGATTTGGATTGTTTCTTTAGAGCTGTTGGGCAGACTAGTATGGCTGAGGCTAGGTAGGATTTGATAATGAGGTTTCATCTCGTCATGGGTGAAATGAAAGGTAAGAGGGCGAAAAATTTTTATGAGTGTTTTCCAGCTGGAAAATTTGACAAATTTTTAGATCAGCTGCTAGAAAACTTGGCTGTTACAACTAGTCATCACCAAGAAGTGAAAAATACTGATGACTAATAGTGGCTCCATTTGGGGAGGGCAACTCCTTTTCAGGAGGTGTCCAGAATTTCAGATCTTTGGCTTACGAAGACCAGTGCCTTACTCATTGGTGCAAATTTCATTCCTCTTTGATGTTACTTCTAAAAAATGACAGCTTGATTAGCATTGATGATAATTCTATTTACCCCACTATTTGTCCTAACATTTTTTCTTTTTTTGGGTGCATTTGGACTAGAAACCCCTTTGACAATATATATTTTTTCTTTTTGAAAAATGAACCTATCTAATTTTACCCTTATATCTGCCAGGAATTCAGATTAAACTGACGAACTCCTTCATTACTCTACCTATGCTAGATCAACTGTCAAGGTTAAGCTATTTGACAGGATTTTGTTCTCTAATCTAAAACACGAAATTGAAAAGATGATCAAATCAAGGTTAGACAGTCTGATTTGTCATGTGTTTGTGGCATGAAAGACAAGCTGCACACAAATATTATTTTTCATAAAATGGAAACTAGGAAAAACAGGCATAAGATGCACAATTTGTTTTTCATCCCCAATTCCCTCTTTGGTTCTGTTTTGGGCGTGTGGAACCAGTATATTTTCCTAATCTACTCTCTTTGATAAGTCAAGCTTACACAATGTTGACCATAGTTTTCACTCACTAACTTATCATGAAATAAATTTAAACATGTTCAGCTATGATTAGGCTAGATAACTAAACAAAACATTTGAGTATTAGTAGTGGCAATTAGACTTGCACGCTTTATAAATGACTATTTTTTGGAACATGGGGCCTTTTTCTATTTTTCAACTGCCCTCTTTTCTATTCTTCTATTGTTTTGACTTTTATATTTTATCTATTCTTCAAATAGTGGTATGTGCAATGATTGAAAATGTTTTAAAATTGAAGCTCTTGACAAAAATAATTCTTTAATGTCCTACCATTCACAGGACCCCCAAAAGCTTTAGTCCCATCAGGTTCTTGCAAGAAAAAGGCATTGTTTCCACTAACTGAGCTGATGTTGAAAGGCCCCTTCCATAAGTTTTCAAACTTACCATGTTTACCTTTGTCTTCTCTCCTAGAATCCCATTTTAATACCTTGTCTCCAATCTGAAAATCATTTTCCTTGGTCCTTATATCAAAAATCTGTTTTATTTTGTCTTGTGCTAACTGAGCCTTTTGGTAAAATTCTTCTCTGGTTTGCTGTAAATGGATAGTCTCATTTACCCTTCTTTGCATGTCATTTTCTTCTATTTGAACTTCCTGCAATAGCTTCATTACTAGAACCCCTAGAGATGTTGGGAAAATGGCATCTATGCCATAAACTAGTTGGTAAGGAGACATACCTATGGATTTTTTGGTGGTTAGCCTATCAGACCATAGTGCGTGTACTAGTTTTCCATGCCATGCTTTTCGATTTTCTTCAAGAAGTTTTTTGATGATGTTGACTAGGCTTTTGTTAGAGGACTCGGTGAAACCATTACCTTGAGGGTAATAAGTTGTGGAATGTCCTAATGAAATATGATATTTGTAACAGAATTCAACCATTCTTTTGGAGGAGAAGGTAGCGGCGTTATCTGTAATGATCTTTCTGGGACAACCAAATCTAGATAGGATATTGGTTTCTAGGAACTTGATGATGACTGAATCGATGGCATTCCTGGAAGGTATGGCTTATATCCATTTGGTAAAGTAATCAGTGGCTGTGAGGATCCATTTATGTTGAGCGGATGAGGAAGGGTGAATTTCCCCAATAAAATCCAGGCCCCATTGCTAGAAGGGTCCTTCGACTATGATGGGGTGCAAGGGCAAGGGTAAAAGCTTTTGCTTGCCATCGAAAATTTGACACTTATGGCATGTCATAAGTAGCTGGTGAGTGTGAGGAAATAAGGTAGGCCAATAATAGCCGGCTCTAAGGATTTTGTTTGCTGTGGTTTTCTAGTAGAGATGGCCCCCACATTCCCCTTCATGCATTTCGTGCATAATTTTCTCTGCATCAGACTCAAGCAAACATTTAAGCAGCATACTAGTGGGATTTTTCCAATACAGAATACCATCTATAATGCAAAACCTTAAATACATTTTTTTAAGAAATCTTGCTTTTGTTTTTGATAAAGTTGGAGGAGCATTTAGATAAAATAATACATAAATAATATCTGCATACCAAGGTGAATCTAGAAACATTTGTTAAACATGAGGGGATGTGCATTCTTCCTGTTCTTCTAAGGCATCAACAAAATTTATATCTAAAGCTTGGAGGTTGGTTTCAGCCATTAGTCTTGCAAGTCCTTGTCCTTTAACTAGTTTGGTAGGTCATATTTCTAAGTCATATTCTAAGATTATAGCGATCTATTTTCCCCTTTTACCATCGGGATCTTGGTTTAAAATGTCCTTGAAGAAAGCATTAGGGACAAAAGCAATGACATGAGAATGTAAGATGTAAACTCAGAAATATTTCAGTGCTTTTACCAATGCGAATTCCTGTGTTTCCATGATGTAATATTTCAAGGGAGCATCTCTTAGGGATTTGCTAAAAAAGGCAATGGGTTGCTCTTGCCTAGATGTGCTTTTTTGCAACAATACATCAGCTATCGTGTGTTCCGAGGCAAATGAACAAATGTAAAAATCTATGGTGAAATTAGGAATTATCAATACTGGTGTTTCAGTTAGGGCCTTTTTAACAAGTTCAAAATATTTTTTGGCTTCTGTAGTCCATTTAACCTCGACCTCTTTCTTCAACATATTTGTGATATCTCTCAGGAGTTTGACAAGGTTTGGGATGAATCTTCTCAAGAAATTTATCTTTTCGATAAAGAACTACAACTCCTTTATGTTTCTAGGGTGACTTATTTGCAATATGCCTTCGATTCTCTAGGGGTCTATTTTTATTCCCTCTTCCAAAATAATGTGACCTAGGAGTTTTCCTTATTCTAGACCAAAAAGTGTTTTCTTGGGGTTCAGGGATAAACCATATTTTCTACATTTGTTAAAAACCTTTCTTAAGTGCACCAGGTGTTCTTCATCTGATTTAGAATATACCGTAATATTGTCAATATATATGACTATGAAAAAACCTATGTCTTCTCAGAAGGCTATGTCCATGGCTCTTTGGAAGGTAGCACCGGCATTCATCAATCCAAAAGGCATTTTAACATACATAAATGTGCCCCAAGGTGTAGTGAAAGTTGTTTTGTGTTGATCAGTGGGGTAAACCAGCACTTGGTTATAACCAGAAAAATCATCAAGCAATGAGATCCTTTTAGCACCTACTACCTTTTGAAGTATGTGGTCCATTTTGGGCAAGGGATAGTTTTCCTTTAAACAGACCCTATTTAGGTTTTGGAAATCGATACAGAGTCTGATTTCTCTAGTCTTTTTCCTAACTGATACTAGATTTGAGACCCATTCAGAGTACCGGAGAGATACTATTATCCCAGCATCATACATCTTTTTGATTTCTTTTTAAACCAAAGGTAGTAATACTGGGTTTATCCTTCTTAACTTCTGTTTGAAAGGCTTTTGGTTTTCTTTGAGGGGAATCTTATGTTGGATGATGCTTATGTCGTATGATTTCAAATCTTGGTATCCCCATGCAAACACATCTTTAAATTCTTTTAACAACTCAATGTATTTATGTTTTATGTGAGGTGGAAGGGTTTTGGATATTTTGATCTTTCTAGGTTCCTCCGAGCTTCCTATGTTACATTCTTCTATGTCGACTTCAATAGATTCCATTTTTGGATTTTTGGCCACATTTGCCAGAATATTTTGAATCCTAGGAATATAATTGAGTTCATACTTATCGAAGGTTTTGAGGATTTCTAAAGATGCATTTCTGTATTCTCTTAGTCTTGGGTTTCTCGCTAAATATTCACCTTTGATTTTCCTGATTACAAGTTCTGAATCTCCCTGGGCTAATAATTTCTTCGCACCTAAGTCCTTAAGTATGTGCAGACCAATGAGAAGGGCCACATATTCTGCAATGTTATTAGTGCATTGGAATTCTAATCTGAAAGAATGACCTTCATTAGTATTGTGTATCCAGATACCAGCCCCTGAACCATTTTGCCACAAGAACCGTCAAAGCTTATACTCCAAAGAGCTTCCTTTTCATACATGATACTAAGCTGTTTTTCAGGTTTCTTGGAGCTTTGGTCAGTAGTCTCTATGTCTAGTAACGTGAAATGTGTTTCTGACAGTTTTAAAACCTCTTCATTTTCCATTATCTGCTTGTTTATATCACTTTCATTGTATAAGATAAAAGAATCTAAATTGGAATGAATGGAATAAATGGGAGTATTGTTTGGATTATCTTTGTTTCTAACCATGTATTTCATGTGAGTCTCTTGGTATAATCTCCTAGTCTGGTTAAAAATTGGTATGGTAGCGAATGACATATCCATTTGAAGATTACCTTGTATTTTGGCAACCCATGCCCTTGATAGTATCATTCCATACTTAGGAGGAATATTGGCCACTACTACGTCCATGACTAAGTTTTTCGCTGGTAGTTGTGTTAAAGCAAAACCTAGGTTCTTTATTAGACCTAAACATTTGACCTGACTTGAGTCAAAGGAGTATAGGTTTTTGTAAGGTTGAGTTACTTCAAGTCCCAGGTTTTCCATGATTTCTTTAGGCATGAGGTTATGGGAGGCACCAGAATCTAACATGGCATTATGTAATATCTTGTCCTGTATGTTCAAACTCACATAGAAAGGAGAAATAGTTCCTTCTTGGTATTCACCTTCTATTTTGGGGCCGAATAAGAGATTGGGTTTGTCATCAGTTAGATTTAAAGTATCTGTCTCGCTTCTTATATCAAAAACTTTGAATATTTGAGATCTATACCTATCTACATTTATTAGCTCAGTAACGGGTATGGTAATTTTAATTTTGGAAATTTCCCCTTCGAAACTAAAAGGAGTTTGCAGTTTGGACAGATTTGTTTTAGCTTTTTCGGACATGACTTTTTCTATGCTCTTAATTTGCTGACTTTGGTTTGGGAATTTGTTTGACACAGTCACCTCGGGGGTCTTTGTGGAGGTACTAGGAATATCTATGCCAAGACTTGTTTGAATAGATTTATTTTTATTTTGGTCAATTTTCTTGGCCACAATTTTGTTGCTATCCATGGCTTTTTTAACGATGGTATTAGAGTTTTTAGCAGTGTCAGGACTACCCTTTTTGGAGTGGTCTTGGTTTTTCCTGGTTTTTTCATGGTTTCTCGATGGACTAACTCATGGAAAATGAACTGTTTTAGGCTTACTATTCTACCTTTGTCATGCCTAGTTATCAAGACATGACAAAGGTACCCCAATAGAGTTGTCTTTTAACACATAAATTTCACAAATAGCACTGATTTTACTCGGTATCCTCGTACTCATAACAAAATGAGGTAGACGTCCATCGAACATAGATTTCTTACTTTTCCGCCTTCGATGGACTAACTCATGGAAAATGAACTATTTCGGGCTTACTATTCTACCTTTTTCATGCCCAGTTATCAAGACATGACAAAGGTACCCCAATATAGTTGTCTTTTACGACATTTTTCAGACTCTCTAAACATGAAAAATTCACCGAGTTTACTCGTCTAGACTCATTAAACCTAATCAGACGGGGCATGGAGTTGTATTTTATGATATTTTTCAGGCTCTCTAAATATGAAAAATTCACCGAATTTACTCGTATGGACTCGTTAAACTTAATCAGACGGGGAAAAATTTGGGCAAAATGGATAATGACTCTGTTACATTTTTAGAAAGGTCGATTTGGTAGCAAAAATCTTGAACATGGCACTTCCCAGAAATCTCTTTCATAGTTAGCCAAACCCTACCATATATGAGTGTTAGACTTCACTTCCCATTTTTCCTACACCGGTCAAGATCCTAATGCAGTCTTTGGTGTTCATTAAGCCTCAGTTGCCTAGTATCGTGTTACAGTGCCTTCTATTGTTTAAGCAGATCTCACTATCTACTGCTCCTCTTATCAACCAAACTGCTCATTATGCCAGAAATTATTTCTCGTCAGACATCCCCATTTACTCTTCATTATATTCATCATAAAAAAAATCATTTGGTTTTCATTTTGTGTTGAATGATGTAGGATGCCTCAGTGCCTACCTTTCAACAGATCTCTTCCTATCGATTTCAACATCTTATCTAGGAAGTTGATCCAGAAACCCATCAGTACCTGGATACTTGCAGACATCAGTGTTAGGTATTCTTGTGTTTGATTAGGAGTCTTCATCATTGGCTCCTGATTGAATGATTCTACGAGTGTTCAACTTCAACTCTTTTTATTTACACTCACTAGATTGTACTGTACATCTTAGGGACCATCATCATTATCGGTGGCTACCTTCGCGTCTGTTAACAGTTTCCATTATTGACTAGTAATCAGACGATTTCTCACATGTTCAATGACAACTCCTTCATTTACATGTTGAGAAATATGCAGTTTAAGTGAAGCGGTGGTCAAGACCTTGGGGCAATGGTTACATCATTAAAGCTATGTTCCCTTCCCCAAGTTGCGATATTTTTTATGGAGACAGCTTTTTCAGCCTAATCTTGTTATGATAGACACTTCCACATTGTGCTCATCGGTGGACATATTCTTCATATCTCTATTCTAGAGAAATCATGTTGTTTAAGCTACTGAGCATGGGAATGCCCGACTCAAGGGAGATACTATATTTTCTGACATATGTTGTTGTTTCAGGTTTTCCTCATTATTTCAATCTCTTTATCTCTACTACACACATTTTAAAGTATTTCAGCCATCGTCTTCGTCTCTAACCTCACACTTTAGGGGGCATCTGTTATAGTTCAAAATACCTCCTCATCAGCTCAAAGGAGAAGATAAATATGGAAGGAATACAAAGACCTAAATTAAACCTACTTCTGCCAAGGTAACGCCTCACTATAACAACACAAGAGCATTATAATACACCTGATCAGTGAAAAAATCTGCGGAAAATGATTTGAATTTCCAGCTTTTTGTCATGAGTCAGTACAAAAAGGAAACTGAAAAGCACTAATCTCTTATTGGGCCTTTCCATAAACAACTGAAATCTCAAAGAAGGAAAAAGCATGGAAGTAAAGGAAACATATTCATTTTTTCTATTCATAATTGGTAGAAAGAGAAGGGCAATGATTTCTCTCTCCATCTCCTATAAAATGGAGTTGAAGGCTCTTGGTTCAAGGTCAAAGGATTTTCAAAGTTTTTGAATACTTGTGAAGTAGAGATTATTGTTGTAGTGTGAAGGTCAAGAGTCAAAGAGGTTCATTGAGAACTTGTTGACCAAGGCATCACCACATTAAGAGATAGAGAGATTGGAAGGCTCAAGAGGTCTTGGTACAACCGACGGTTGTAATCCTCCTTTTTATAAATTGATAGAACTCTATCTTTTTTTTCCATTCTATGCATCGATATTGTCATTATTATTTGATTATTTACATAGCATGAGATGAATGGCTTAGATGTGCATTGTTTAAATGTTTATCATATATTGACTTAATTTATAGGAATTTTATGTTATGGTAGAGATTACATGGGTGCTTTAATTAATTGCAGGGTCAATATTTGGACTTGGTGAAGGAGAACTCTTGCTTCGTTGCCTAGTGCTCTCCAAAAGACTTCAACATCATTGAAGAGGTAATATTCCATCTTATCCCATCAAGTTATTTAATTTGATATGAACATGTATATGCATTATTTGTGAAATATACAGCTAATCTTACTATCTGCCTCGGGCACTGGAAAGCCCTGAGAGGGATATTCAATAACCAACAACCCAAGCATTTTACCCTATAGCATAGATTTCAAAAGCATTGATGTTTTTTCTTTTAGATGTGTAGATTGCATGAGAGGACGCGAAGCCCCCAAGAAAACTAACCTTACAGGTGGCAAGGGAAAGGAAGGGGAGGAAGAAAGACCTTTATTGATGAGATCGTATCAAAATTTGAATCTTCTCAGAGGCTAAGCTCTCGAAGGCCCAAGCCTCAACATTCTCCCCAATCGAACTACGAAATAGAAGAAATTGTGAGCCTTGAAAATGTTGAAGAGCCAGCAGAAAAAATTGAAGAAATAGCAGAAAGCATTCAAGAGCTAGTAAAAATCATTGAAGAGACAGCAAAAAATGTTGAGCAACCGACAGAAAACATTGAGGAGCCAGTAGAAAACATTGAGGATCGACAAAGCGCAGTAGGAGATCAAGCAATGGAAGGGAAAAATGATGAATTTTTCGAAGGAGGACCAATAGATCCTGAAGGAGGAGGAAAAGATGAGAATTATTTCTCTACCTTGGGGTTTCCTATTGGTGATCTCCCTAGAGGAGCAACCCCCATAAAGAATATCTCACTTTCAACTTTACCAAACTTTCATGGTTTATCTTCTGAAGATCCTGATGAGTTTCTTTTCGAGTTTGATATATTATGCAGAAGTTATGATTACATCACTAATGCCCAAAAACTGAAGCTATTTCCAGCAACATTAAAAAGAAACGCATTAAGTTGGTTCATGAGTCTTGGAGGCCACGTAATCACAACATGGGAACAGATGAAACATAAGTTTCTGCTTAAATATCAAGACTACTACCGAAAAAGAGAAAAAAGAGAGGAACTATTTAAGATGGTACTATTATTGCCTAAATCTACCTCAGGCTGAAAGAAGGCAGAGTTCAGGGTAACATCAAACCACGCTCAGTCTCGTAGCTAGCCCTACCAAAACAGGAGAGGGATATCTCTGGGTCAATCTCAACAAAAATAATTGAAGGGGCTTGAGATGACTTGAAATAAAAGCTGATTTTAGGCTAGGTATATAATTAAAGGAGTTTGATTTTGATTTTGGGGGTTTTGTTGGAAACAAAGGGAAAGGCAGTTTTGGGTTCGGGGATGAGGCCTAGTTTTTGCAGAGTTCTGAATGGGGTAAGGAAGGAAATTTTTTTAATGCTTTGGATTGAATGAATGGATAGTTCAGACCGGTGAGGAGATGAAGAGGGAAATATGCATTCAATAATCCTCTTCAAACAAATGAAAACATGGAAAATTAAACAAAACTGAAGGCAGGGCAAAGCAATCTAATGAATTCCACCTTTATAACTTGTTTGTTTAATTTAAGAAGAAAGGAGAAGGGAAATGATACACATAAACATCAGTGAAATTACAATTACATAGAGAAAAACACCATCAAAACACAGAGCCACATGGATCCCAAAGAGTCCTGCAAACCCTGGTCTATTCCTTTGCCAAAATTGCAGAGACGAAATGTACAATGAAGTGCCAAGTAATCCCAAGTGTCCAACCCTGAAAATGACTGAAGAACTACATGATATAGACAAGCCTAACTCATTCCCATGCCTCTATGGGTCGAGCTCACCATTCTAGGAGCTATTTCAACCATATCTAAACTAGGAACTGGAAAATAGGCAATGAAACAACTTTCCTCTATATGATAGGAAACTGATTCATTCACTTACATTTCACTTTTTGGTGAATGAATCTAATAAGATGAGTAAAAATGTGTCAAAATTACATCAAAGTCATGAAACTACATCCAATTACCTCAATATTTACATGAAAAAGTCAAACTAGCCAAAACTAGGCGAAATTCTGAGCTACTGAGTGAAAAATAGGCCAAAATTCCCTATGCGCCGCCCCTGAAATCTCTATGTGTAGCACAAGTTTGAAGATGATTTTGAGGGCCTTCCACAAGTCAAAATTGAGTGCAGGATAGCTCTTTGGAAATATTTTCTTGTATAATTTCTAACCCAAGTTGAATTCTTGATTTTGTTTCCATTTTCCCCTCCAAAAGTCAAATCTCCCAACACTGCTTCCCGTGTGTGCAAAAAGTGGCAGAAAGGCCATTTTTAGGGTGTTTTTGACCCTTTAGGAAACCCAGGACTTCATGAAATCCTTAGGTAATCCATAGGCATGCATAAATTTTGATGAAAAATATAGAAATGAAAATTTTACCTCCATAAGAGCTGCCAATTATAAGCGCACGCCAAGTGGCGCTACGCGTCAGGCAAGAAAATATGTGTTTAGGCCCAAAAATTCAAAATTGGCAAAATTTTTCCCAAATTTCTTGAAATTTGGGCTGAATGCCCACCATCAAGCACTATTCTGGGCCAAAGAAGCTTCAGCCAAAATTTGGACTCTATCATGCCTTTTACGACGCTTTAGTGCCCTCCTTAGCCTTGCCTTCAGCATTTTGATCCTCGCTTTGCAAACATGATTTCGTGCCCAATAATGGTTGTTCATGTGCCTGAGCATGTTATTTTCCTTGTTCACCTTCTCCAACAGCTTCTCAAGATGAATATTGACCCTCTCAAGCCAAGTCTCCCTATCAGCCTCAATCTCCCGCTCAATGGGTGTCATCTCGGTTTGGCTTCTTCGGGCAGCTTACCGGTTCTCACAGATGTTTTGCAGCTCCATGATTGTCTGATGATCCTCCAAATTTTTTTTCCACTGCTCCAGGTAGTTTATGATCCATTGGTCTCGCTACAACTTGACGGTCAAGGTGTCAATCTCCACCTTCTGCTCTTGAATGATATCTCTCAATTTTGAGCTTGGAGAGCTCAAATCCTCATCGATAAGTATGAAATCAGTATCCTGGCCTCCTGAAGCGCCTTCATCGCGCATAGGCCTCTTTACTCTATCTTGTACCTGTACCTATGTTGTTGATGATGGTAATGAGACCCCTTCCACCCCAGGTGGAGATAGTACTCGTCGGGCTGCTGCAAACAATACTCTGGTGCCTCTCTGATAAGTGACATATACTGGCACACCGATAGGATCTGTCTCGTGAGCTTCAGGCTGATGTGAAGGTTCACCTGGCTCATGAAAAACCTCCGAAGGAACCTGAGGAACTGTGAATAAATCACGGGAAATGAAATCCTCCCATGAAATTCCCTGCAATCCAAGCTAATGTACAACCACGATCTTGATGAGTGCATAGTGATAAATACTGTTGTACTACTGCTCGGGAGTTTTCTTCTGCACAAGCATGGTCATCCTCTCGATATTCCAAGACATGAAATAAGGAATGTTCATCATCCTCACTCTCGTGAAATGCATCAATAATCTGATGTGGTAGGCATAGAGGCGTGAGAACAAGCCCTCACAACTGAAGTATTTGATAATAAATTTCATCAAAGGCACATAGGATTCCTTTAGGAACCAGAATGGGAACACCCTGCTGAGCTGTCTAACATAGCTAGGCCTGATGTATGGTTCATAATGCACTCTGTCCACCTGTTGTATTTTTTTCCACTGCTCACCCACATTCGGTATTACAATTTCTTGAGAGATGGTTTCCGGTGTCAAAGTGAAATTTACACCAGCAAGAGTTACCTGACCATCATGAAAATGCAATACAAACAAACGAGCCAACTCCTAATGATGACAAATCCTAGCAATCATCTCACAATACTAATAACATGACTGCTCTCGAAAACATGCCATGGCAAGTGGGAAAGCCTGCAATTGATTCAATGAGGTGGGATCTTCTCTCACATGTTTGCCACCTTTACGAGGCCTTCTCGGTGCATGAAGCTCAATGGTAGAATCACTATCTTGTTCATATGATGTATCAATGTCTGTCTCCATGATACTCAAGGTTAATGCAAGGTGTGTGTTGGTTTGAATGAGATTAAGAATGAGAATTTGGTGCTTTGTTTCAACTGCCAAATATGTGCCAAAGGGAAGGGACTGTGGGAGAAATAGGACAGTGGGGACAATGGGGTCTTGTCAAGTAATAATTTGCCTTTTGAAGTTTTAAAAAATGTAGAAACAATGGACAATTACTTAACTGTTTGGGGAACTTGGGGTTTGGGAATTTTACAAATGAAATGGAAAAGAGATAATGATAGGAAATGAACTAACTTGGGGATAGGGAAATGGGCTTGTATTTGATAGTATAACAGTGAGAGAGAGGGATGAGCAATGAGGAATGAACAAGTTTGGCACAGAACTATTTTTTAAAACACCAATTTTAAGACCCTAAGGGACAGTTTTAAACAAGACGATAGGGTTTATGGTTTTGGCATTCAAACTCTTATATTCCTTCTTCCAAACAACACCGAACACTGATCAATGGCAATTGCAAGATGACTTGAACTTACTTGGAGCAGAGATGACTGTTTCGTTTGAAATTTTGAAGGAAATGGCAACAAATTTGGTTTTTCGGGCCAATGCACCACGCGCATAACCCAGTGCGCCACGCTCTCTGTGTGTGATGCGCCCATTCAAATCAGCACTGTGGTGAGCGGCCTTGTGTACCACGCTCGACCAGTGCACCACGACCACCTTCCAATGCGCCGCGACCAACACTTCTCCACAGTTTCGGCCTTCAAACACTATTTTGTTTCCTCCACGATTTGTCTTCAGTTCTTTGATGACTTTGCTTGCAAATGGATTTTTGAATATGAAAATATCCTATATATACTAAGAATTTTGTTTTTTGATTTAGAAAACCCACTTTTGTAATGTTGCAGACTTTGGCACTTTTCACATAACTCTGTTTTTGTTTCCTTATTGATTTTTGGATTGATGATGAATCTCTTTTCTGTTCTTTGCAGGGATAGTTGGCATGGGATTTTGGAAAAGGTGACCAGAGCTGCGCCTGAAGAACGTCACAACTAAAAAACTTTGAAAATTACATTGCATTTATTACAAAAGGATAAAATAAAAAAATTTTCTTCAAAACAGAGTTTTGAAGAAAAATCATTATCAAGCATTATGACGATGAAATTTTTGCAATGAAAACTTATTTCGAACCTCCCTCATGTGCCTGCTGACATTATTAGTCATTTTGAAGACTAAATTAACAAAACCCTAGACCTAATGAGACTAAAACCCTAAAATGACTCTTTGTTGACCAAGAGACCAAACATGACGGTAAATGATTTTAAAATTATTTCGATGAACAGACACAGACCAGTAGGTACATGACATGAGGGATATGAGAGAAAAGACCCTTCCATCAGATGATCCATGCTCCTAATGGAATGTAGCTGATTGAACTGAATGAGACACCTAAAATGAAGTGCAACAAGAGAAATTTTTATCTCTGACGGAGGGATGAAGATACCGACTCTAACAGGTACAAAAGGAGGACGAGAATCTAGAGGATTTTGTGGACAGACTACAATACTACTTGCAGATATCCAATCATCCTGATGTAAGTAAGGATATTCTTAAACCAATATTACTGAAAGGGGTGAGGGATGACTATCTAGATATGCTAAATATGCTTGGTAAAGGGGACATATCTAAAGAATCATATGATGAAATTGTTAACCTTTGTAAAATATGTTTAAGAGGAGCTGCAAGGAACAAGTAAAATAGCATGGAAACCACATATTCAAGAGTTCAAAAATTAGCCAGTGGAGAAGCAACAAGAGCCGAAATAGGCATTTTACTTGAGGAATTTAAAATTGAAATGTTAAGTTCTTTTGCTTCACGGATTGACACCTTGCAGGTTAAGAAGAAACAAGTCGAAGCAGAAGTAGCCTTTGCTATATTTTGTCACAAATGTAGAGATAAACACCCACTAAGGGAATGCCCATTGGACAAGGTGCCAATTTTCACCCTTTGTGAGAAGGATCATGAAACGCAACAATGCCCTTCTTTACCAAGAATAAAAGCAGCATTGCAACCAACTGAAGAAGAAGTTGAAGCAGTCTATCTGCCGACACAGAGAAGGCAATGGCAACCACGAGGACAAGGTCTAAACTCTAATATTCCATTTACATATTCTAAACGTTGGAACAAGTATCCTTCTTTTAGTCAAGCAAATTACCCTCCCTTTAACCAAATGCAATACCTGCCCTTCAATCAAATGAATTAACCACCCATGCAACAAACAAACCCTCCCTTTGTAGACCCTGTAATGTGGACTGCTTGGCCTTCGTAACAACGATCTTACTTTAACCAATGGAATCCGAATTGGACGGGTCAAAAAATCCCATTTCCAAATCAATTTCCTGAATTTCAGCAACCACTTCCTCTACCATCAGGTGCTACACCAAATAATCAAATGATAAGACCCCAACTACCTATACAACCAAATTCTAACCCAAATAATAAATCTGTGCAAGTTATTGATATTCAGAACTAGCCTATACTTCCTGTTTTCCCTGTACAATGTAATGACATTCATTTATGATCCAGGAAAATAGTTGAACCCATTATCGATGATGTTACCTCTTCTGATTCTGATAAAGAAGAGACTGAAAAAAGTGATTCACATAAAGAGGTACAACCACCCTCTAATAAGGGTGCTGAAACAGCAGAACCACCATTCCCTGAGCATTTAGTTTTAACTAAAACGCCTGAGCCACCTGCTTTTAATATTCTAGGGGAATTACAAAATCTGTATGTCAAAATTCCACTTTTATAAGCACTAAGAGATGTACCAATTTATGCCAGAAAGATGAGAGATATTTGTGTTAAGAAACCCGGTAGGAAAGCTAAAGATTCCCTTACAGTTCATGTTATGGGTGATCTATCTGCATTAATGTCCGATAAAGCTCCTCCTGTTAAATATGGTGATCCCGGCCATCATACTATCACACTGCAAATCGGAAAAACAATAATCCCTCAAGTTCTGGTAGATTTAGGTGCTACTATAAATATTATGACTCTTGAAACTTCACAAATGTTACAGCTAAAAAACGTAATCAGAGATACACCAACCATTCTAGAGTTAGTTGACCGTTCTACAATCAAACCAGAAGGATTTATTGAAGCCCTAGTTATATCATTTGAATCCTAGAATTACCCAACTGAATTTGTGGTCTTACAGATTAAAACAAAGTTGGGGGGACATCCTCTAGTTTTGGGAAGGCCCTGGTTAGCCACAATCGATGCCTTTATCAGCTGCAGATCTGGTTCAATGAAAATTTCCAATGGATATGAAACTAAGCAGCTTACTCTCTACCCTCTCTACCACTGAGGATGAGGTAATTAAAAATTTTATTTGTGAACCCTCCTCTGTGATTCTAGAAACACATAATTAGCTGGCTACACTTTTGAAATCAGATACCCAAGAAAATCTTAAATCTGAGGATCTACCTCAAACATCAACCACCATCTCTTCTAAAAGTATAACAGTAGAAATTGAACCTGGAAAGACACTGAACATAAACCCCGACTTAACAGTTGCTAAAAAACAACAATTAATGAAGTTACTGCTTGTAAATAAAGAAGCATTCACATGGGACTATACAGATATGAAGGGAATATCTCCTAAATTATGTACTCACCGGATCTATATCAAGGAAGGTTGTCAACCAGTTTGTCAACCCCAATGATGAATAAAATCTAATTTAAGAGAAATTTTCAAAGAGGAACTTCAAAAATTGCTTAATGTAGGGTTTATATATCCTATATCTGACAGTGAATTGGTTTCCCCATTGGTAATAGTTCCTAAGAAAAATTGGAAATGGAGAGTGTGTGCAGATTATAGAGCCTTAAGTAAAGGCACTCAAAAGGATCACTTCCCTTTACCATTCATTGATCAGGTATTAGATAGTTTGTCAGGAAAGAAATTATTCTCCTTTCTAGATGGGTTTAGTGGGTATAATCAAATTAGAATTCCACCCCAAGACCAACATAAGACCACTTTTACTAGTCCTTGGGGAACTTTTGCCTATAGAGTTCTCCCATTTGGACTATTTAATGCACCAGCAACCTTTCAAAGAGTAGTTATAGGAATCTTTTCTGATATGCTTAATGACTCTATGGAAATATTTATGGATGACTTTATCCCTTATGGTGTTTATTTTGAAGATGCATTACAAAACCTTCAGAAAGTACTTAAACGATGTATACAAGATCACCTCTACTTAAGCACCAAAAAATTTCATATGATGATGAGTGAAGAAGTAGTGCTTGGACATTTTATTTCATCTCAAGGAATTTAGGTGGATCCATCCAAAATACAAGTCATTCAGAACCTTCCTATTCCTAAAACGCAAACAGATGTGAGAATTTTCTTAGGACATGGAGGATATTACAGGAGATTTTTTTAGGGTCCCATGATTTGGCTGATTGGCAAGCCAAATGAAAGTGTAACATCAAACCAATCTTTGGAGTCCAAGGACCTAGCCTTCCTAGACTCAGAGAGGGCTCTCTCTATATGTGTAAGGGATATCTGTGTGTTTTGCTTATTGTGTTTTGATTTTAGGCTAGTTATGAAGTAGGTTTTTTGGTTTTGGTTTTTTAGGTTGTGAGGGATGAAACTGATCAAAGATATAAGATAGGTAAAAAGATGTCAGATCAACTGGGCTATGGAGTCGAAAAGGTCTATAAAGCTATCAGATGGTGATACAAGGATGTTGAAGGGCCGATTTGATTCGAGGTAGAAAGGATCTTTGGGGAAAATGGAATAAAATGGACATCAAGTTTGAGAACAACAAAGGATTTCAAGCATAACTAGTTTAATAGCTGACATAAACATTGTATGGAAAACCATTAATCATGAGAAATTTAACTATAAGCTAATCAAAACATAGAAATAAACATTCAGGCCATGCATAGAGATATATAACTCTCTAACTTTTGGAAATGACTATCAGACTTTGGGGAAATACACTGAAGATAGACAAACAACTCAAATCACTATGATGGAATGCCTAAACACAGTACTTCAAGTTATTGGGCATTTTGAAAACAAGATTGCATAGTCTTAGGCAAAGGGAAAGATCGGAACAAGACCTCCTTGGTTCAACAAATGACAATCTAATCAGTCAAAGAGAAATTTCATGGATGGAGCTATGGCTAGCCATGAGTAAGTAGGGCGTACCGTAAATCATACTTAGCATGCATAAAACCATGAATGAAATAAGCAACAATTCCTTAAGTTATTAAAGAGAAATCGAGAATTCTTTAATGTGACTAAGGAAGAAGAAAACATGGAAGCTATGAAGAAACAGGAAATTTGAGGTGCCTCCAATGGCATGTCTCAAATTTGATCTCTACTAATCTATAGAAAGAAAGAAACATGGATTCATGAATGAAATCTAGAAAACAAAACAAAGAAAGAGACACTATACCATTCTACCAAGTCATGGAATCCAACAACAATCCTCTTTCATCATCCAAGAACATCCAAGAGACTATCCAAAAGCATGAGACAAGTATTTCTTCCAAAGCTTATATGACCATATATTGCTTCTATCATCAAGTTCAGCCTTCTTTTACAATGAAAGCCTTTGGAATATATAGGCTCAAGTGAGGAAAACCTCTTGGTTCACTTTGCACTCTCATTGGCCTATTCAAAATATCTAAACTTGTCCTTGAGGCTTTGCAAAGCCCAAGGCACAAAATATCTCATAAAATATCTAAAAAATGCTAAAAGAGGGAAATAAATTGACTTTTCATAACTTCTCATGTGCAAAAATAGCTAAACGCACATGAGAAAAAAACATTTTTTAAAGGTTCATTTTTTACAAAAATACTCAAAAATTACATCAGCAAAAGGTCCCTTGACTTGCCTGCAACCTTTGGTAGCCTTCCTGATGTCGAAACGAGGCTCATGATAGCTCGTTTGAAAGCTCTCAGTGTCTACGTTCTGGAGAAACTAGAATTATATCAATATGATGCTTGGAAGTCCTCAAAAAATAGGCTTGTGTGTAAAAAACCAAAAAATAAGGTTTGCTGATAGACCGGGCAGAGTGTAGAAAAAGCGGGCATTTTTCGCAATTTCGGAGGAGCAAATGATCTTCAAATGTCCTGATAATAGCTGAGTGTGTGCTCCTGGAATTATGGCATCCATTGATACCATTATCCTCCATTTATGATCCCCCAAACTGAAATGGAGAAGCTTATGAGTTTTGACCAAAAACCCAAAAATGCCAAAAAACCAAAATATGTCGAAAATCGCCCAAAATTGGTGAGCATGACCCTCAAGGGTTCTCAGCAACATGTTGTGAAGCAGAGGCCAAAATCTGAAGTCCTGATGTATCTTTCCTCACTTTCCGTGTCGGGCGCTTCCCTTTAGCCTCCTTGAGCTTTTCTTGAGCAGCCTTCAACTTGTGCCGGGAAAACTGATTTAACTTTTTATGATGCCTCGTCATTCTCCTTTGAAGGTCTAAATCCCTGTTTGCCTTCTCCAATTTCTTTTCCAAATGGTCATTGATTCTTTGAAGCCACGCCTCCTTATTTTTCTCTATCTCCTGTTCAAACAATGCAGTGAGAGGGGTAGATTGGAGAAGGGCATTTTCCTCTTCTTTTTGCTTCTCAAGGGCCTTTTTAAGCCCCATGGTTCTAGGCATCTTTCACTTAGGCTGATCTTCGCATTCACTTTCATCAAACTCGCCTATGAGTTCTTCCAACCTTGCTTGGGATTTGGAGGCCTCCTTCTTGTACTTAGTCGCCCATGTCTCATAAACAACCATATGGACACTCATTTGCCTATTTTGGATTTGCAAGAATTGATTGAAATTCCTAGCTTTATGAAGATCATCCTTTAAGGCATCAATTTGGCCTTCCCTATGGATCAAGAGGTTTTCTAAAATTCGGGCCTCATTATCACTATCATCGCTTTGGACTTGGATGATGTCGAATGCACTCTCTTGTTCATGACTTCCTTCTACCTTGCCCTTCCCTTTGCTTTGGGTGGCTATTCTAGTGCTCTTCCTCCTAGGAAAATCAATGATAGGATTCTTTGGCAACTTTCCTTTACTTCGGAGGGCCCTTGTCACATTTGGGGTGACAACCTTAGGCACTCTCTTCTTTTCTATCCAGGGCTTGGCCTTTTTAGGAGAAGAGGGCATGGTCCCTTCACCTTTTTTGCCTTGCTCCTTTTCTTCCTTAAGTTGATGTTCCTCATGCTGTGGCTGATGTGTAACATGCTGTTGCTTCCCTTGCTCATCACTGTCATGTCGCTCTTCATGTTGTTTCCCTTCACCCTCTGTTTGTTGTTCTTCATGCTGCTACCCTTCATCCTCTTCCTCATCATCATGATCATGCTCTTCTCCCTCTTCGGCCTCTTCTGCTTGTTCTGTAGTGAATTTGAGCTTTTTTGGAATAGGTCTGCTAGAAGAAGGCGAGGGGTGATGAGTAGGAGATGTAGGGGATGTATGGACTGGAGGGACAGTGGAAAAATCTGGATGAGTGATGAAAACATCCCAAGAGACCTCTCTCTTTTCAAGCTGATGAAGAATGATGATTTTGATGAGAGAGTGATGGAAGAGACAGGCTATTTGTTGTGAAGGAGGTTTCTTTTGGACAATGGAAGCCATTTTCTTGATGCTCTTGTGTAAGAAGAAAGGAAGATTTAGCAATCTGGCCCTAGTAAAATGCATGAGCAGTCGAATGTGATATGCATAAAGTCGGGAGAATATTCCCTCACACATGAAGTACTTCATGATAATCTTCATGAGAGGGGCGTAGCTGGCTAAAAGATATGAGAAAGGAAAAATAGAAGGACATGATTCTTTGTGCTCAGGTTTTAGAAAGGGCTTGTAATCATCTGAGTCCAAATGGATTTGTTTAAACCATTTCTCACCAATATAGGGAATTTTAGTGGCTTTGGAGATGGATCTTGGGGAGAACTTGAAGTTAAGGCCTGCCAATTGGAAATGCTTGTCTCTGAACCTCAAAGCGCAAAGGTGTGTCAAAGGAGAAAAAATCTTCACCTCTTGCACCCTTTGACAAAACTCTAAGCACTACCTCATGAAAATTAAACAATACTGATGGGTGGGCATTCACTTCCTCAGTGGAAATAGGTTCATATCTCTTATGCAATCCACTCCTACTATCCTACCTAGGAGGCATCTTGTTAGGGATGCTCTCTGCAAAACCAAACTGCCTCAAAAGGTTTTCAAGAATGTGTTCTTCAAACAAAACTCTGCCTTCTCTTTCAATCACTATTTGATAAGGCAAATTTGTTTCAAATGTTGTGTGAGATGACTTTTAAACACAAAATTCTCTGCTCTTTCCAAGACACGGTTTTCCCCTTTTTATGCCTCTCAACAGATAATTTTAATGACAAGCCCAAAGTCAACAAAAGGTACACATAGTCAAAGAGATTTTCTATGTTTGGACAAGGTCACAGGGTTCTTGGTTCTTTGGTGACAACACGACAGCCTTGTAGCAGATTTAAAACAAAATTTCCTCACCATCAACATACCCTCCTTATACTTCCCCGTTTCTCATACCCATTTTTTGACAAACACCTCCAAATGAAATGGTAGCTCCACTTACTAAAGTCTGTTTTATGGACATATTAGGCAGCAGTGGCTTTTTCTATTTTTACTCTACAGAGATGACCTTTGAAACAGCCAGGCACTTACACAATGATCACTACTATTGTGGTTAGGCTCGCTGCTTTTCTTTTCAAACCTCTATTTTGTCTCCCTTCAAACACTGCCTCCACCTTTAAAAATTGTTCTGAGGGTAGTTTATATGGTCCTTTGATAGTAATGAAACTCCACCAGTTTCACTATGTAAGGGTTTGGGCAAACGAAACCATGGAAATTCCAAGTCTCAAGCATAAAACACAACTCCTTATTTCAAACCGAGAGTTTCATTCTCTCACCATTGGTTTAGTCTTCGAATAACACAGCACTGATCACCCTTATATGATTTTGAATATACTAAGGAGGTGTATGAAATACCTCGAAGATAGATGAGCACCATTGTTTGAGGATTTGGAGCAGGGTTCAGGGATTTTGGAGGCGTTTTGAGGGCTTGAACATGCGTGGCATGTTTAGAACGAGAGACCGCCATGTAAAACCAACTGTCAGGTCACTTGTCGGGCCGACGTGACCAACGTCTACAGGCGCGCCATGCGGTAGTGTAATCCTTTGGAGAAAACTTGCCTGAGCGCGCCGCACAACTCTACAGGTGTGCCGCGTGGTCAAAAAATATTTTAAACTCCGCAATTTTTCTCAAAATGCCTCTTCTCCGGTCTCATGAACATCACAAGGAACGTAGTTTTGCATTTATATAATTTCAAAAAGGCTTTGCAACGGTCCTCAACCTCTTTTGCAAATGAACAAGCCAAAGTACCTTTTGTATTTGATTGGTGAGGGTTCTGTAAGAGAGGTTTGAAAATGCCCTTTCTAATAAAACTTGAATCCCTTTTCTTTAAAACAAAACTTGATACCTTTTTATTTGGAAAAAATTTCATAGTGATAATGACCATTTGTTTTATAAGCCCAGCCCGTTTTTGAAGTAAAACAACCTTTTTTAAGAATCAAAACTCTTACCGCTTCTCATTTAAGGAATGAAAAAATGTCCTCCTTTTTTATATCTGCACTGTGGAAGGAAAAACTACTCAGAGTCATGTGAAGGATTGTAGAGGTGCTTTTGAGTGCAACTACCTTTTCGCTAGGGGAAGAAGCTTTAACTATAATTTCAAAATCCCTTTCCACCTTTTATCTTTGTATAGCTCATCTGTTGTTACTCTTGATCAGTTGAAAGAGGTTTTTATGAAAAAGGAAAGAGAAAGCACCTCTGAATATCATCATCATCCATTTTTTTTTTTCATTTGAAAAGAGGACACCTGTAGAAGACACTTTATTTTATATGAGGTTTTTCTTTGACACTTTGAAGGAGGTAGCTTTTCCCTTTTGCAACCTAAACTGACATTTTTTGCTCCGGATGTTTTGGATATGGTCATGTCTTTTGTGAAAACTGAATGAGATGGCAGGTGCTGCTCTGAGTTTCTTCTTTGACTATGGGTAAAAATCAACAAGGGATGATGCACTAGAGCTGAAAAGTGAATAAGGAAAGTTGCCCTTTAGTTCTTCTGTGAAGGAGGTCTGCAAGAAGCCTGGGCTTTCATTTATTTCACCTCTTTTTGAGAGCAATCCCTTTAGAATCTTTTCCATATGCCATGATTTCTTTTCATCCTCAAACCATGATGAGCTCCTTTACTTTGCTTATGAAGGAGGCCTTCTTTGACAAATGCCTGGTTTCCTTTTGAACATGATGGCAGAGGTTACTTTGAGGTCAAGACCCCTTTGACTCATTTGACTATCTGCTTTCACAATATTTCCTCAATGATGATGAACCTGTTAGCTTTACATTGTAACTCAACTAATAGTGAACTCATGCAAATCATTTTTAAAACCAATTGTTTTTCCTCTGCCTTTAATCATCATTTTACTTCAGAAAGCCTTAGTTACTGTCTCATTGTTCATCAAAAAAATTGTCTTACAGTCAGTGCAACTCTTAAAATCAAACTTTGTCCATTTTCCCTCTGCTTATAGATGAAGTAGGCGCTCCTAACCCTCTGCTTTTGAAATGAAGGAGGTTCCTCAGTCTTCAAACCCTCTACTTATATATGAAGAAGGTTTTTTAGTCATGTCATATCATCAGCCATTTGACAGTGTTATTTTTCCTTTCACTGTCCTTTAAGGCTTTGACTGTGATCACAAGAGCTTGATGAAAAACTCTTTGTTCTGTGGTTGCATCCCAGGCTCAAGATCAGATTGAGATGCAACTGTCTTCTCATGTGGAGACAAATATTGTCTTCTGAGATGCTAGTAGGCCTCTGTCCTTGAAATATCCATTTAAAACACTGTAAAAACACCTAGAATTAGTTTGACTTAGGATACATGAATTGCTGAGACTTGAGGGTGTATTAGTAGCGCGACCTAGGGCTGTAAACAACTTTATTTGCAGGATGGGAAGGTATATTATGACTATTCTATAGCAGATGGCGGTTCTTTGGCTTTTAGGATAGTTTGCCAAGGGAGAAATTCCTAAAGCACCACTTCCTAACTTAGGGGAGACTTTTTGGATAGATTTGGATTGTTTCTTTAGAGCTGATGGGTAGACTAGTATGGCTGAGGCTAGGTAGGATTTGATAATGAGGTTTCATCTCGTCATGGGTGGAATGAAAGGTAAGAGGGCGAAAAAAATTTATGAGTGTTTTCCAGCTGGCAAATTTGATAAATTTTTAGATCAGTTGCTAGAAAACTTGGTTGTTACAACTAGTCATCACCAACAAGTGAAAAATACTGATGACTAACAGTGGCTCCATTTGGGGAGGGCAGCTCCTTTTAAGGAGGTGTCCAAAATTTTAGATCTTTGGCTTATGAAGACGAGTGCCTTACCCATTGCTGAAAATTTCATTCCTCTTTGATGCTACTTCTGAAAAATGACAGCTTGATTAGCATTGATGATAATTCTACTTACCCCACTATTTGTCCTAACATTTTTTCTTCCTTTGGGTGCATTTGGACTAGAAACCCCTTTGAAAATATATATTTTTCATTTTGAAAAATGAACCTATCTAATTTTACCCTTATATCTACTGGGAGTTTAGATTAAACTGATGAACTCCTTCATTACTCTACGTATGCTAGATCAATTGTCAAGGTTAAGCTGTTTGATAGGATTTTGTTCTCTAATCTAAAACACGAAATTGAAAAGATGATCAAATCAGGGTTAGACAGTCTGATTTGTCATGTGTTTGTGGCATGAAAGACAAGCTGCACACAAATATTATTTTTCATAAAATGAAAACTAGGAAAAACAGGCATAAGATTCACAATTTGTTTTTCATCCCCGTTTCCCTCTTTGGTTCTGTTTTGGGCATGTGGAACCAGTATCTTTTCCTAATGTACTCTCTTTGATAAGTTAATCTTACACAATGTTGACCATCTTTTTCACTCACTAACTTATCAGCAAATAAATTTAAATATGTTTAGTTATGATTAGGCTAGATAACTAAACAAGACATTTGAGTATTAGTAGCGGCATTTAGACTTGCACGCTTTCTGAATGACTATTTTTTGGAACATGGGGCCTTTTTCTATTTTTCAACTGCCCTCTTTTCTATTCCTCTATTGTTTTTGAATTTTATATTTTATCTATTTTTCAAATAGTGGTATGTACAATGATTGAAAATGTTTTAAAATTGGAGCTCTTGACAAAAATAATGCTTTAATGTCCTGCCATTCACATGACCCCCAAAAGCTTGAGTCCCATTAGGTTCTTTCAAGAAAAAGGCATTGTTTCCGCTAACTGAGCTGATGATGAAAGGCCCCTTCCATAATTTTTCAAACTTACCATGTTTACCTTTGTCTTCTCTCCTAGAATCCCATTTTAGTACCTTGTCTCCAATCTAAAAATAATTTTCCTTGGTCCTTATATAAAAAATCTGTTTTATTTTGTCTTGCGCTAATTGAGCCTTTTGGTAAACTTATTCTCTGGTTTGCTGTAAATGGATAGTCTGATTTACCCTTATTTGCATGTCATTTTCTTCTATTTGAACTTCCTGCAATAGCTTCATTACTAGAACCCCTAGAGATTTTGGGAAAATGGCATCTATGCCATAAACTAGTTGGTAAGGAGACATACCTATGGATTTTTTGGTGGTTAGCCTATCGGCCCATAGTGCATGTACTAGTTTTCCATGCCATGCTTTTTGATTTTGTTCAAGAAGTTTTTTGATGATGTTGACTAGGCTTTTGTTAGAGGACTCGGCCAAACCATTACCTTGAGGGTAATAAGCTGTGGAATGTCCTAATGAAATGTGATATTTGTAACAGAAGTCAACCATTCTTTTGGAGGAGAAGGTAGCGTCGTTATCTGTAATGATCTTTCTGGGACAGCCAAATCTAGATAGGATATTGGTTTCTAGGAACTTGATGATGACTGAATCGATGGCATTCCTGGAAGGTATGGCTTCTATCCATTTGGTAAAGTAATCAGTGGCTGTGAGGATCCATTTATGTTGAGTGGATGAGGAAGGTTGAATTTCCCCAATAAAATCCAGGCCCCATTGCTAGAAGGGTCCTTTGACTAAGATGGGGTGCAAGGGAAAGGGTAAAATATTTTTCTTGCCATCGAAAATCTGACACTTATGGCATGTCATAACTAGCTGGTGAGTGCCAGGAAATAAGGTAGACCAATAATAGCCGGCTCTAAGGATTTTTTTCACTATGGTTTTCCAGTAGAGATGGTCCCCACATTCCCCTTCATGCATTTCGTGCATTATTTTCTCTGCATCAGACTCAAGCAAACATTTAAGCAGCATACCAGTGGGATTTTTCCAACACAGAAGACCATCTATAATGAAAAACCTTAAAGACTTTTGTTTAAGAAATCTTTCTTTTGTTTTTGATAAAGTTGGAGGAGCATTTAGATAAAATAATACATAAAGAATATCTGCATACCAAGGTGAATCTAGAAACATTTGTTCAACATGAGGGGATGTGAATTCTTCTTTTTCTTCTAAGGCATCAACAAAACTTATATCTAAAGCTTGGAGGTTGGTTTCAGCCATTAGTCTTGCAAGTCCTTGTCCTTTAACTAGTTTAGTAGGTCGGATTTCTAAGTCATATTCTAAGATGATAGCGATCCATTTTCCCCTTTTACCATCGGGATCTTGGTTTAAAATGTCTTTGACGACAGCATTAGGGACAAAAGCGATGACATGAGAATGTAAGATGTAAACTTGGTAATCTTTCAGTGCTTTTACCAATGCGAATGCCTGTTTTTCCATGATGTTATATTTCAAGGGAGAATCTCTTAGGGATTTGATGAAAAAGGCAATGGGTTGCTCTTGCCTGGCTGCATTTTTTTGCAACAATACAGCAGCTATCGTGTGTTTCGAGGGAAATGAAAAAATGTAAAAAACTTTGGTGAAATCAGGACTTATCAATACTGATGTTTCAGTTAGGGCCTTTTTAACAAGTTCAAAAGATTTTTTGGCTTCTGTAGTCCATTTAACCCCGACCTCTTTCTTCAACATATTTGTGATATATCTCAAGAGTTCGACAAGGTTTGGGATGAATCTTCTCAAGAATTTATCTTTCTGATAAAAGACTGTAGCTCCTTTATGTTTCTGGGGTCACTTATTTGCAATATGCCTTCGATTCTCTGGGGGTCTATTTTTATTCCCTCTTCCGAAATAATGTGACCTAGGAGTTTTCCTTCTTCTAGACCAAAAAGTGTTTTCTTGGGGTTCATGGATAAACCATATTTTATACATTTGTTAAAAACCTTTCTTAAGTGCACCAGGTGTTCTTCATCTGATTTAGAATATACCGTAATATTGTCAATATATATGACTATGAAAAAACCTATGTCTTCTAAGAAGGCTATGTCCACGGCTCTTTGGAATGTAGCACTGAAATTCATCAATCCAAAAGGCATTTTAACATACATAAAGGTGCCCCAAGATGTAGTGAAAGTTGTTTTGTGTTGATCAGTGGGGTAAACCAACACTTGGTTATAACCAGAAAAACCATCAAGTAATGAGATCCTTTTAGCACCTACTACCTTTTGAAGTATGTGGTCCATTTTGGGCAAGGGATAGTTGTCCTTTAAACAAGCCCTATTTAGGTTTCGGAAATTGATACAGAGTCTAATTTTTGTAGTATTTTTCCTAACTGATACTAGATTTGAGACCCATTCAGAGTACCGGGGAGATACTACTATCCCAGCATCATACATCTTTTTTATTTCTTTTTCAACCAAAGGTAGTAATACTGGGTTTATCCTTCTTAACCTGTGTTTGAAAGGCTTCTGGTTTTCTTTGAGGGGAATCTTATGTTGGATGATGCTTGTGTCGTATGATTTCAAATCTTGGTATCCCCATGCGAACACATCTTTAAATTATTTAAACAACTTGATGTATTTATGTTTTATGTGACGCGGAAGGGTTTTGGATAGTTTTATCTTTCTAGGTTCCTTCGAGCTTCCTATGTTATATTCTTCTATGTCGACTTCAGTAGATTCCATTTTTGGCATTTTGGCCACATTGTTAAAATCAAACAATTCCTCTAGAGGCGCAAGCCCTCTGGGTATGGTGTCATTTTCACAATGTAAGACTTCGAGTTCTCTTGGGTCAATGTCCTCTCCTATCTCAGTTCCATGTGAATGATCAATCAGGTTTAGATTCATCCAAGAAGGTGGATTTAGCTCTTGGTCTTGATTTTGGCTATATTTCTTTTCTTCATTTTCTAAGTCTTTTTTGGTTTCTTCAAATTCATTCCTAGATTGTAAGAAGTCATCAATATGATCATCATCTTTGAATATTTTCCAATGGTCAATATTATCTGGTATTATAGGGTGATGTTTGACCTGAATACTATATTTCTCACTCAAACATGGTGTTTGGCCATTACTTGCAGCAAAGACGAGCTCATTTGCCAGACTATTTTGAATCCTAGGAATATAAGTGAGTTCATACTTCTCGAAGGTTTTGAGGATGTCTAAAGCTGCATTTCTGTATTTTCTTAGTCTTGGTTTTTTCACTAATATTCACCTTTGATTTTCCTGATTACAAGTTCTGAATCTCCCTGGGCTAATACTTTCTTGGTGCTTAAGTCCTTAAGTATGTGCAGACCAATGAGAAGGGCCTCATATTCCGCAATGTTATTAGTGCATTGGAATTCTAATCTGGAAGAATGACATTCATTAGTATTGTGTATCCAGATACCGGCCCCTCAACCAGTTTTTCCACAAGAACCGTCAAAGCTTATAATCCAAAGAGATTCCTTTTCATACATGATACTAAGTTGTTTTTCAGGTTTCTTGGAGATTTGGTCATTAGTCTCTATGTCTAGTAACGAGAAATGTGTTTCTGATGGTTTGAAAACCTCTTCATTTTCCATTATCTGCTTGTTCATATCACTTTCATTGTATAAGATAAAAGAATCTAAATTGGAATGAATGGAATAAATGGGAGTATTGTTCGGCTTATCCCAGTTTATAACCATGTATTTCATGTGAGTCACTCGGTATAATCTCCTAGTCTGGTTGAAAACTGGGATGGTAGCGAATGACATATCCATTTGAATATTACCTTGTATTTTGGTAGCCCATACCCTTGATAGTAGCATTCCAAACTTAGGAGGAATATCGGCCACTACTACGTCCATGACTAAGTTTTTTGCTGGTAGTTGTGTTAAAGAAAAACCTAGGTTCTTTATTAGACCTAAACATTTGACCTGACTTGACCTGACTTGAGTCAAAGGAGTACAGGTTTTTGTAAGGTTGAGTTACTTCGAGTCCCAGGTTTTCCATGATTGGTTTAGGCATGAGGTTATGGGAGGCACCAGAATCTAACATGGCATTATGTAATATCTTGTCCCGTATGTTCAAACTCACATAGAAATGAGAAACAGTTCCTTCTTGGTATTCACCTTCTATTTTCGGGCCGAATAAGAGCTTGGGTTTGTCATCAGTTAGATTTAAAGTATCTTCCACGCTTCCTATATCAAAAACTTTGAATATTTGAGATCTATACCTATCTATAGTTATTAGCTCAGTAAGGGGTATGGTAACTTTCATTTTGGAAATTTCCCCTTCGAAACTAAAAGGAGTTTGTAGTTTGGACAGATTTGTTTCAGCTTTTTCGGACATGACTTTTTCTATGCTCTTAATTTGCTGACTCTAGTTTAGGACTTTGTTTGACATAGTCACCTCAGGGGTGTTTGTGGAGGTACTAGGAATATCTGTGCCAAGACTTGTTTGAATAGCTTTATTTTTGTTTTGGTTAATTTTCTTGGCCACAATTTTGTTGCTATCCATGGCTTTTTTAAGGATGGTATTAGAGTTTTTAGCAGTGTCAGGGCTACCCTTTTTGGATTGGTCTTGGTTTTTCCTGGTTTTTTCTTGTTTTTTCGATGGACTAACTCATGGAAAATGAACTATTTCGGGCTTACTATTCTACCTTTTTCGTGCCCAATTATCAAGGCATGACAAAGGTACCCCAATAGAGTTGTATTTTACGAGATAAATTTCACAAATAGCACTGCGTTTACTCGGTCTCCTCGTACTCATAAAAAAATGAGGTAGACTCCCATCGAACATAGATTTCTTACTTTTCCAGCTTTGATGGACTAACTCATGGAAAATGAATTGTTTCGGGCTTACTATTCCACCTTTGTCATGCCCGGCTATCAAGACATGACAAAGGTACCCCAATAGAGTTGTCTTTTATGACATTTTTCAGACTCTCTAAACATGAAAAATTCACCGAGTTTACTCATCTAGACTCATTAAACCTAATCAGACAGGGCACAAAGTTGTCTTTTATGATATTTTTCAGACTCTCTAAATATGAAAAATTCACCAAATTTACTCGTCTGGACTCGTTAAAATTAATCAGACAGGGAAAAATTTGGGCAAAACGGATACTACCTCTGTTACATTTTCAGAAAGGTCGATTTGGTAGAAAAAATATTGAACATGGCATTTCCCAGAAAACTCTTTCATAGTTAGCCGAACCCTACCATATATGAGTATTAGACTTCACTTCCCAGTGTTCCTACACCGGTCAAGATCCTAATGCACTATTTGTTGTCATTAATCCTCAGCTGCCTAGTACCGTGTTACAGTGCCTTCTATTGTTTAAGCATATCTCGCTATCTACTGCTCCTCTTATCAACCAAACTGCTCATTATGCCAGAAATTATTTCTCGTCAGACATCCCCATTTACTCTTCATTATCTCCATCATAAAAAAACTCATTTGGTTTTCGTTTCGTGTTGACTGATGTAGGATGCATCATTGCCTACCTTTCAACAGATCTCTTCCTATCGACTTCAACATCTTATCTAGGAAGTTGATCCAGAAACCCATCAGTACCTAGATACTTGCAGACATCATTGTCAGGTAGTCTTGTGTTTGATTAGGAGTCTTCATCATTAGCTCCTGATTGAATGATGCTATGATTTTAGAACTTTAACTCTTTTTATTCACACTCACTACATTGTACTGTGCATCTTAGGGACCATCATCATTATCGGTGGCTTCCTTCACGTCTGTTAACAGTTTTCATTATCGACTGGTAATCAGACGATTTCTCACATGTTCAATGACAAATCCTTCATTCACATGTTGAGAAATATGTAGTTTAAGTGAAGCGGTGGTCAAGACCTTGGGGTAAAGGTTACATCATTAAAGCTATGTTCCCTTCCCCAAGTTGCGATATTGTTTATGGAGACAGCTTCTTCAGCCTAATCCTGTTATGACAGACACTTCCACATTGTGCTCATCGGTGGATAGATTCTTCATATATCAATTCTAGAGAAATCATGTTGTTTAAGCTACTGAGCATGGGAATGCCCGACTCAAGGCAGATACTATATTTTCTGACATATGTTTTTGTTTCAGGTTTTCCTCAGTATTTCAATCTCTTTATCTCTACTACACACATTTTAAAGTATTTCAGCCATTGTCTTCGTCTCTAACCTCACACTTTAAGGGGCATCTGTTATAGGTCAAAATACCTCCTTATCGGCTCAAAGGAGAAGATAAATATGGAAGGAATACAAAGACCTAAACTAAACCTACTTCTGCGAAGGTAACACCTCACTATAACAACACAAGAGCGTTATAACGCTCCTGATCAGTGAATAGGCCTCATTAGTGGCTAGGGAAACGCTCTTTTTACACTAGAGGGCAGCGTTACCCGTGTTTTGAGTTTGGAATGGGAAAAAACCGTGGAAAATGATTTGAATTTCCAGCTTTTTCTCACGAGTCAGTACAAAAAGGAAACTGAAAAGCACTAATCTCTTATTGGGCCTTTCCATAAACAACTGAACTCTCAAAGAAGGAAAAAGCATGGAAGTAATTGAAACATCTTGGTTTTTTCTGTTCAGAACTAGTGGAAAGAGAAGGGCAATGATTTCTCTCTCCATCTCCTATAAAATAGATTTTAAGGCTCTTGGTTCAAGGTCAAAGGATTGTCAAATTTTTTGAATACTTGTGAAGTAGGGATTATTGTTGTAGTGTGAAGGTCAAGAGTCAAAGAGGTTCATTGAGAACTTGTTGACCAATACATCACCACATTGAGAGATAGAGAGATTGGAAGGCTGAGGAGGGCTTGGTACAACCGACGGTTGTAATCCTCCTTTTTATAAATCGATAGAACTGTATCTATTTTTTCCATTCTATGCCTCGATATTGCCATTATTATTTTATTATTTACATAGCATGAGATGAATGGCTTAGATGTCCATTTTTTAAATGTTTATCATATATTGAATTAATTTATAGGAATTGTATGTTATGGTAGAGATTACATGGGTTATTTAATTGATTGCAGGGTCAATATTTGGAGTTGGTAAAGGAGAAATCTTGCTTCGTTGCCTAGTGCTCTCTGAAAGACTTCAAGATCATTCAAGAGGTAATCTTCCATCTTATCCCATCAAGTTATTTAAGTTGATATGAACATGTATATGCATTCTTTGTGAACTATACAGCTAATCTTACTGTCTGCCTCAGGCACCGGAAAGCCCTGAGAGGGATATTTTATAACCAACAACCCAAGCATTTTACCCTATAGCATAGATTTCAAAAGCATTGATGTTTTTCTTTCAAATGTGTAGATTGGATAGGAGGACGCGAAGCCCCTAAGAAAACTAACCCTACAGGTGGCAAGGGAAAAGGAAGGGGAGGAAGAAAGACCTTTATTGACGAGATCATATCAAAAGCTGAATCTTCTCAGAGGCTAAGCTCTTGAAGGCCCAAGCCTCAACAGTCTCCCTAATCGAACTACGAAACAAAAGAAATTGTGAGCCTTGAAAATGTTGAAGAGCCAGCAAAAAACATTGAAGAACTAGCAGAAAGCGTTGAAGAGTCAGTAGAAAGCATTGAAGATCTAGAAACAAACATTGAGGAACTGGTAGAAAACATTGAGGAGCCAGTAGAAAAAATTGAGGATCGAGAAAGCACAGTAGGAGATCAAGCAATGGAAGGGAAAAATGATGAATTATTCGGAGGAGGACCAATAGATCTTGAAGGAGGAGGAAAAGATGATAATTCTTTCTCTACCTTAGGGTTTCCTATTGGTGATCTCCCTAGAGGATCAACCCCCATAAATAATATCTCACTTTCAGCTTTACCTAACTTTCATAGTTTATCTTTTGAAGATCCTGATGAGTTTCATTTCAAGTTTGATATATTATGCAGAAGTTATGATTACATTACTAATTCCAAAAAACTGAAGCTATTTCCAGCAACATTAAAAAGAAACACATTAAGGTGGTTCATGAGTCTTGGAGGCCATGTAATCACAACATGGGAATAGATGAAACAGAAGTTTCTGCTTAAATATCAAGACTACTTCCATACAAGAGAAAAAAGAGAGGAACTCTTTAAGATGGTACAAAAGGAGGATGGGAATCTAGAGGACTTTGTGGAAAGACTACAATACAACTTGCAGAGATCCAATCATCCTGATGTAAGTGAGGATATTCTTAAAACAATATTACTGAAAGGGGTGAGGGATGACTATATAGATATGCTAAATATGCTTGGTAAAGGGGACATATCTAAAGAATCATATGATGAAATTGTTAACCTCTATAAAAGATGTTCAAGAGGAGCTGCAAGGAACAAGTAAATAGCAGGGAAACCACATATTCAAGAGTTCAAAAATTAGCCAGTGGAGAAGCAACAAGAGCCGAAATAGGTAATTTACTTGAGGAATTTAAAATTGAAATGATAAGTTATTTTGCTTCACAGATTGACACCTTGTAGGTTAAGAAGAAACAAGTCGAAGAAGAAGCAGCCTTGGCTATCTTTTGTCACAAATGCAGAGATAAACACCCACTAAGCGAATGCCCATTGGACAAGGTGCCAATTTTCACCCTTTGTGAGAAGGATCATGAAACGCAACAATGCCCTTATTTACCAAGAATAAAAGCAACATTGCAACCAACTGAAGAAGAAGCTGAAGCAGTCTATCTTCTAACACAGAGAAGGCAATGGCAACCACGAGGATAAGGTATGAACTCTAATATGCCATTTACATCTTCTAAAAATTGGAACAATTATCCTTCTTTTAGTCAAGCAAATTACCCTCCCTTTAACCAAATGCAATACCCACCCTTCAATCAAATGAATTAACCACCCATGCAACAAACAAACCCTCCCTTTGTAGACCCTGCAATGTGGACTCCTTGGCCTCCATAACAACAATATTACATTAACCAATGGAATCCGAATTGGACGGGTCAACAACTCTCGTTTCCAAATCAATTTCCTCAATTTTAGCAACCACTTCCTCTACCATCAGGTGCTACACCAAATAATCAAATGATAAGACCCCAGCTACCTATACAACCAAATTCTAACACAAATAATGAAGCTATGCAAGTTATTGATATCCAGAACTAACCTATACTTCATATTTTCCCTGTACAATGTAATAACATTCATTTATGATCCAGGAAAATAGTTTAACCCATTATCGATGATGTTACCTCTTCTGATTCTGATAAAGAAGAGATGGAAAAACGTGATTCACATAAAGAGGTACAACCACCCTCTAATAAGGGTGCTGAAATAGCAGAACCACCATTCCCTGAGCATTTAGTTTTAACTAAAATGCCTGAGCCACCTACTTTTAATCTTATAGGGGAATTACAAAAATCTGTATGTCAAAATTCCACTTTTACAAGCACTAAGAGATGTACCAATTTATGCCAGAATGATGAGAGATATTTGTGTTAAGAAACCTGATAGGAAAGATAAATATTCCCTTACAGTTCATGTTATGGGTAATCTATCTGCATTAATGTCCAGTAAAGCTCCTCCTGTTAAATATGGTGATCCCAGCCATCCTACTATCACAGTGAAAATCGGAAAAACAATAATCCCTCAAGTTCTGGTAGATTTAGGTGCTGCTATAAATATTATGACTCTTGAAACTTCACAAATGTTACAGCTGAAAAATGTAATAAGAGATACACCAACCATTTTAGAGTTAGTTAACCGTTCTACAATCAAACTAGAAGGAGTTATTGAAGACCTAGTCATATCATTTGAATCTTGGAATTGCCCAACTGAATTTGTGGTCTTACAGATTAAAACAAAGTTGGGGGAACATCCTCTAATTTTGGGAAGGCCCTGGTTAGCCACATTCAATGCCTTTATCAGCTGTTGATCTGGTTCAATGACAATTTCCAATGGATATGAAACTAAGCAGCTTACTATCTACCCTCACACTACACCCATGATTAATAATGATAACTATATATGGATGAACTATGATGATCTTGCTATTCAACCTATTTTCACTATCGGACAAGCTTTAAGTCTTAAATATACCACTGAGGATGAGGTAATTAATAATTTTATTTGTGAACCCTCCTCTGTGATTCCAGAAACACATAATCAGCTGGCTTCACTTTTGAAATCAGATACCCAGGAAAATCTTAAATCTGAGGATCTACCTCAAACATCAACCACCATCTCTTCTAAAAGTATAACAGTAGAAATCAAACCTGGAAAGACACTGAACATAAAACCCGACTTGACAGTTGCTGAAACACAAAAATTAGTGAAGTTACTACTTTTAAATAAGGAAGCATTCACATGGGACTATACATATATGAAGGGAATATCTCCTGAATTATGTACTCATCGGAGCTATATCAAGGAAGGTTGTCGACTAGTCTATCAAACCCAACGATGAATAAACCCTAATTTAAGAGAAATTTTCAAAGAGGAACTTCAAAAATTTCTTAATGCAAGGTTTATATATCCTATATCTGACAGTGAATGGGTTTCCCCATTGGTAATAGTTCCTAATAAAAATGGGAAATGGAGAGTGTGTGTAGATTATAGAGCCTTAAATAAAGCCACTCAAAAGGATCAGTTTCCTTTACCATTCATTGATCAGGTATTAGATAGTTTGTCAGGGAAGAAATTATTCTCCTTTGTAATGGGTTTAGTGGGTATAATCAAATCATAATTGCACCCTAGGACCAAGATAAGACCACTTTTACTAGTCCTTGGGGAACTTTTGCCTATAGAGTTCTCCCATTTGGACTATGTAATGCACCAGCAACCTTTCAAAGAGTAGTTATAGGAATATTTTCTGATATGCTTAATGACTCTATGGAAATATTTATGGATGAATTTATCCCTTATGGTGTGTCTTTTGAAGATGCATTACAAACCTTGAGAAATTACTTAAACGATGTATACAAGATCACCTCTACTTAAGCACCAAAAAATGTCATATGATGATGAGTGAAGGAGTAGTGCTTGGACATTTTATTTCATCTCAAGGAATTTAGGTGGATCCATCCAAAATACAAGTCATTCAGAACCTTCCTATTCCTAAAACGCAAACAGATGTGAGAATTTTCTTAGGACATGCAGGATATTACAAGAGATTTTGTTAGGGTCCCGTGATTTGGTTGATTAGCAAGCCAAATGAAAATGTAACATCAAACCAATCTTTGGAGTCCAAGGACCTAGCCTTCCTGGACTCAGAGAGCACTCTCTCTATATGTGTAAGGGATATCTGTGTGTTTTGCTTATTGTGTTCTGATTTTAGGCTAGTTATGAAGTAGGTTTTTTGGTTTTGGTTTTTTAGGTTGTGAGGGATGAAACTGATCAAAGATATAAGATAGGTAAAAATATGTCAGATAAACTGGGCTATGGGGTCAAAAAGATCTAGAAAGCTATCAGATGGTGATACAAGGCTGTTGAGGGGCCGATTTGATTCGAGGTAGAAAGGATCTTTGGGGAAAATGGAATAAAATGGACATCAAGTTTGGGAACAACAAAGGATTTCAAGCATAACTAGTTTAATAGCCGACATAAACATGGCAGGGAAAACCATTAATCATGAGAAATATAACCATAAGCTAATCAATTCATAGAAATAAACATTCAAGCCATGCATAGAGATATATAACTCTCTAATTTGGGGAAATGACAATCAGACTTTGGGGAAATACACTGAAGAGAGACAAACAACTCAAATCATTAAGCTGGAATGCCTAAACACAGTACTTCAAGTTATTGGGAATTTTGAAAACAAGATTGCATAGTCTTAGGCAAAGGGAAAGATCAGAACAAGACCTCCTTGGTTCAACAAATGACAATCTAATCATTGAAAGAGAAATTTCATGGATGGAGCTATGGCTAGCCATGAGTAAGCAAGACGTACCATAAATCATACTTAGCATGCATAAAACCATGAATGAAATAAGCAACAATATCCTTAAGTTATTAAAGAGAAATCAAGAATTATTTAATGTGACTAAGGAAGAAGAAAACATGGAAGCTATGAAGAAACAGGAAATTTGAGGTGCCTCCAAGGGCATGTCTCAAATTTTTTGCTCTACTGATCTATAACAAGCAAGAAACATGGATTCATGAATGAAAACTAGAAATAAAAACAAATAAAGAGACACTGTACCATTCTACCAAGTCATGGAATCCAACAACAATCCTCTTTCATCATCCAAGAACATCCAAGAGACTATCCAAGAGCATGAGACAAGTATTTCTTCCAAAGCTTATATGACCATATAGTGCTTCTATCATCAAGTTCAACCTTTTTTACAATGAAATCCTTTGGAATATATAGGCTCAAGTGAGGAAAACCTCTTAGTTCAATTTGCACTCTCATTGGCCTATTCAAAATATCTAAACTTGTCCTTGAGGCTTTCCGAAGCCCAAGGCACAAAATATCTCATAAAATATCTAAAAAATGCTAAAAGAGGGAAATAAATTGACTTTTCATAACTTCTCATGTGCAAAAATAGCTAAATGCACATGAGGAAAAAACATTTTTTAAAGGTTCAATTTCTACAAAAATACTCAAAAATTACATCAGCAAAAGGTCCCCTAACTTGCTTGCAACTTTTGGCAACCTTCTCGATGTCGAAACAAGGCTCATGATAACTCGTTGGAAATATTTGAGTGTCTAATTTCTGGAGAAATTGGAATTTTCTCAATATGATGCCTAGAAGTCCTCCAAAAACAAGCCTGTGTGTAAAAAACCAAAAAATAAGGTTTGTTGATAGACCGGGAAGAGTGTAGAAAAAGCGGGCATTTTTTGCCATTTTGGAGGAGCAAATGATCTTTAAATGTCCTGAAAATCGTTGAGTGTGTGCTCAGGTTTAGATTCATCCAAGAAGGTGGATTTAGCTCTTGGTCTTGATTTTGGCTGTATTTCTTTTCTTCATTTTCTAAGTCTTTTTTGGTTTCTTCAAATTCACTCCTAGATTGTAAGAAGTCATCAATATGATCATCATCTTTGAATATTTTCCAATGGTCAATATTATCTGGTATTATAGGGCGATGTTTGACCTGAATACTAAATTTCTCACTCAAACATGTTGTTTGGCCATTACTTGCAGTAAAGGTGAGCTCATTTGCCAGACTATTTTGAATCCTAGGAATATAAGTGAGTTCATACTTCTCGAAGGTTTTGAAGATGTATAAAGCTGCATTTCTGTATTCTCTTAGTCTTGGGTTTTTCGCTAAATATTCACCTTTGATTTGCCTGATTACAAGTTCTGAATCTCCCTGGGCTGATGCTTTCTTGGCGCCTAAGTCCTTAAGTATGTGTAGACCAATGAGAAGGGCCTCATATTCTGCAATGTTATTAGTGCATTGGAATTCTAATATGGAAGAATGACATTCATTAGTATTGTGTATCCAGATACCGGACCCTCAACCAGTTTTGCCACAAGAACCGTCAAAGCTTATACTCCAAAGAGCTTCCTTTTCATACCTGATACTAAGCTGTTTTTCAGGTTTCTTGGAGCTTTGGTCATTAGTCTCTATGTCTAGTAATAGGAAATATGTTTCTGATGGTTTGAAAACATCTTCATTTTCCATTATCTTCTTGTTTATATCACTTTCATTGTATAAGATAAAAGAATATAAATTGGAATAAATGGAATAAAAGGGAGTATTGTTCATCTTATCCCGGTTTCTAACCATGTATTTCATGTGAGTCTCTCGGTATAATCTCCTAGTCTGGTTGAAAATTGGGATGGCAGCGAATGACATATCCATTTGAAGATTACCTTGTATTTTGGAAGCCCATGCCCTTGATAGTAGCATTCCATACTTAGGAGGAATATCAGCCACTACTATGTCCATGACTAAGTTTTTCACTGGTAGTTGTGTAAAAGCAAAACCTAGGTTCTTTATTAGACCTAAACATTTGACCTGACTTGAGTCAAAGGAGTACAGGTTTTTATAAGGTTGAGTTACTTCGAGTCCTAGGTTTTCCATGATTGCTTGAGGCATGAGGTTATTGGAGGCACCAGAATCTAACATGGCATTATGTAATATCTTGTCCCATATGTTCAAACTCACATAGAAAGGAGAAACAGTTCCTTCTTGGTATTCACCTTCTATTTTGGGGCCGAATAAGAGCTCGGGTTTGTCATCAGTTAGATTTAAAGTATTTGCCTTGCTTCCAATATCAAAAACTTTGAAGATTTGAGATCTATACCTATATATAGTTATTAGCTCAGTAAGGGGTATGGTAATTTTCATTTTGGAAATTTCCCCTTCGAAAGTAAAAGGTGTTTGTAGTTTGGACAGATTTGTTTCAGCTTTTTCGGACGTGACTTTTTCTATGCTCTTAATTTGCTGACTCTGGTTTGGGAATTTGTTTGACACAGTCACCTCGGGGGTATTTGTGGAGTTACTAGGAAAATCTGAGCCAAGACTTGTTTGAATAGCTTTATTTTTGTTTTGGTAAATTTTCTTGGCCACAATTTTGTTGCTATCCATGGCTTTTTTAAGGATGGTATTAGAGTTTTTAGCAGTGTCACGACTACCCTTTTTGGAGTGGTCTTGGTTTTTCCTGGTTTTTTCTTGTTTTTTCGATGGACTAACTCATAGAAAATGAAGTGTTTCAGGCTTAATATTCTAGCTTTGTCGTGCCCAGTTATCAAGACATGATAAAGGTACCCTAATAGAGTTGTCTTTTACGACATAAATTTCACAAATAGCACTGATTTTACTCAGTCTCCTCGTACTCATAACAAAATGAGGTAGACGTCCATCGAACATAGATTTCTTAATTTTCTGGCTTTGATGGACTAACTCATGGAAAATGAACTATTTCGGGCTTACTATTCTACCTTTGTCGTGCCCAGTTATCAAGACATGCCAAAGGTACCCCAATAGAGTTGTCTTTTACGACATTTTTCAGACTCTCTAAACATGAAAAATTCACCGAGTTTACTCGTCTAGACTCAGTAAACCTAATCAGACGGGGCATGGAGTTTTCTTTTATGATATTTTTTAGACTCTCTAAATATGAAAAATTCACCGAATTTACTCGTCTGGACTCGGTAAACTTAATTAGACAGGGAAAAATTTGGGAAAAACAGATACTAACTCTGTTACATTTTCAGAAAGGTCGATTTGGTAGCAAAAATCTTGAATATGGCACTTCCCAGAAAACTCTTTCGTAGTTAGCCAAACCCTACCATATATGAGTATTAGACTTCACTTCCCAGTGTTCCTACACCGGTCAAGATCCTAATGCACTCTTTGGTGTTCATTAAGCCTCAGTTGCGTAGTACCATGTTACAGTGCCTTCTATTGTTTAAGCAGATCTCGCTATCTACTGCTCCTCTTATCAACCAAATTTCTCATTATGCCAGAAATTATTTCTCGTCAGACATCCCCATTTACTCTTCATTATCTCCATCATAAACAAAATCATTTGGTTTTCGTTTCGTGTTGATTGATGTAGGATGCCTCAGTGCCTACCTTTCAACATATCTCTTCCTATCGATTTCAACATCTTATCTAGGAGGTTGATCCAGAAACCCATCAGTACCTGGATACTTGCAGACATCAATGTCAGGTAGTCTTGTGTTTGATTAGGAGTCTTCATCATTGGATCCTGATTGAATGATTCTACGAGTGTTCAACTTCAACTCTTTTTATTCACACTTGCTAGATTGTACTGTGCAGCTTAGCGACCATCATCATTATCGGTGGTTGCCTTCACGTCTGTTAACATTTTTCATTATCGACTTGTAATCAGATGATTTCTCAAATGTTCAATGACAACTCCTTCATTCACATGTTGAGAAATACGCAGTTTAAGTGAAGCGGTGGTGAAGACCTTGGGGCAAAGGTTACATCATTAAAGCTATGTTCGCTTCCCCAAGTTGCGATATTGTTTATGGAGACAACTTCTTTAGCCTAATCCTGTTATGACAGACACTTCCACATTGTGCTAATTGGTGTACATATTCTTCATATATCTATTCTAGAAAAATCATGTTGTTTAAGCTATTGAGCATGGGAATGCCTGACTCAAGGGAGATACTATATTTTCTGACATATGTTGTTGTTTCAGGTTTTCCTCAATCTTTCAATCTCTTTATCTCTACTACACACATTTTAAAGTATTTCATCCATCATCTTCATCTCTAACCTCACACTTTAGGGGGCATCTGTTATAGGTCAAAATACCTCCTCATCAGCTCAAAGGAGAAGATAAATATGGAAGGAATACAAAGATCTAAATTAAACCTACTTCTTCCAAGGTAACGCCTCACTATAACAACACAAGAGAGTTATAACACACCTGATCAGTGAATAGGCCCATTAGTGGCTAGGGAAACGCTATTTTTACACTAGAGGGTAGCATTACTCGTGTTTTGAGTTTGAAACGGGAAAAAACCACGGAAAATGATTTGAATTTCCAACTTTTTCTCACGAGTCAGTACAAAAAGGAAACTGAAAAGCACTAATCTCTTATTGGGCCTTTCCATAAACAATTGAACTCTCAAGGAAGGAAAAAGCATGGAAGTAAATGAAACATCTTGGTTTTTTCTATTCAAAACTGGTAGAAAGAGAAGGGAAATGATTTCTCTCTCCATCTCCTATAAAATGGAGTTGAGGGCTCTTGGTTCAAGGTCAAAGGATTGTCAAATTTTTTGAATACTTGTGGAGTAGAGATTATTGTTGTGGTGTGAAGGTCAAGAGTAAAAGAGGCTCCTTGATAACTTGTTGACCAAGACATCACCACATTGAGAGATAGAGACATTGGAAGGCTGAGGAGGGCTTGGTACAACTGACGGTTGTAATTCTCCTTTTTATAAATCGATAGAACTGTATATGTTTTGTCCATTCTATGCGTCAATATTGTCATTATTATTTGATTATTTACATAGCATGAGATGAATGGCTTAGATGTGCATTGTTTAAATGTTTATCATATATTGACTTAATTTATAGTAATTGTATGTTATGGTAGAGATTACACGGGTGCTTTAATTGATTACAGGGTCAAGATTTGGAGCTGGTGAAGGAGAACTCTTGCTTAGTTGCCTAGTGCTCTCCAAAAGACTTCAAGATCATTGAAGAGGTATTCTTCCATATTATCCCATCAAGTTATTTAGGTTGATATGAACATGTATATGCATTCTTTGTGAACTATACAGATATTCTTACTGTCTGCCTCGGGCACCAGAAAGCCCTGAGAGGGATATTCGATAACCAACAACCCAAGGATTTTACCCTATAGCATAGATTTCAAAAGCATTGATGTTTTTATTTCAGATGTGTAGATTACATGAGAGGACGCGGAGCCCCCAAAAAAACTAACCCTACATGTGGCAAGGGAAAAGGAAGGGGAAGAAGAAAGACCTTTATTGATGAGATCATATCAAAATCTGAATCTTCTCAGAGGCTAAGCTCTCGAAGGCCCAAGCCTCAAAATTCTCCCCAATCAAACTACGAAACAGAAGAAATTGTGAGCCTTGAAAATGTTGAAGGGCCAGTAGAAAAAATTAAATAAATATCAGAAAGCGTTGAAGAGCCAGTAGAAAGCATTGAAGAGCCAGCAAAAAATGTTGTGGAACCGGCAGAAAACATTGAGGAGCCAGTAGAAAACATTGAGGATCGAGAAAGCGCAGTAGGAGATCAAGCAATGGAAGGGGAAAATGATGAATTATTCAGAGGAGGACCAATAGATCCTTAAGGAGGAGGAAAATATGAGAATTATTTCTCTACCTTGGGGTTTCCTATTGGTGATCTCCCTAGAGGAGCAACCCCCATAAAGAATATCTCACTTTCAGCTTTACCCAACATTCATGGTTTATCTTCTGAAGAACCTGATGAGTTTCTTTTCGAGTTTGATATATTATGCAAAAGTTATGATTACATCACTAATGCCCAAAAACTGAAGCTATTTCCAGAAACATTAAAAATAAACGCATTAAGGTGGTTCATGAGTCTTGGAGGCCATGTAATCACAACATGGGAACAGATGAAACAGAAGTTTCTGCTTAAATATCAAGACTACTACCGAACAAGAGAAAAAGAGAGGAAATATTTAAGATGGTACTTTTATTGCCTAAATCAACCTCAGGCTGAATGAAGGCAGAGTTCAGGGTAACATCAAACCACGCTCAGTATGGTAGCTAGCCCTACCAGAACAGGAGAGGGCTCTCTCCGGGTCAATCTCAACAAAAATAATCGAAGGGGATTGGGATGACTTGAAATAAAAGCTGATTTTAGGTTAGGTACATAAGTAAAGGAGTTTGATTTTGATTTTTGGGTTTTTGTTGGAAACAAAGGGAAAGGCAGTTTTGGGTTCGGGGATGAGACCTAGTTTTTGCAGAGTTCTGAATGGGGCAAGGAAGGAAATTTTTTTGATGCTTTGTATTGAATGAATGGATAGTTCAGACCAGTGAGGAGCTGAAGAGGGCAAGAGGCATTCAAGAATCCTCTTCAAACAGATGAAAACATGGAAAATTAAACAAAACTGAAGGCAGAGCAAAGCAATCTAATGAATTCCACCTTTATAACTTGTTTGTTTAATTTAAGAAGAAAGGAGAAGGGAAATGATACACATAAACATCAATGAAATTACAATTACATAGATAAAAAAACCATGAAAACACAGAGCCACATGGATCCCAAATATTTCTGCAAACCCTGGTCTATTCCTTTGCCAAAATTGCAGAGACGAAATGTACAATGAAGTGCCAAGAAATCCCAAGTGTCCAACCCTGAAAATGACTAAAGAACTACATGATATAGACAAGCCTAACTCATTCCCATGCATCTAGGGTTTTATCTCACCATTCTAGGAGCTGTTTCAACCATATCTAAACTAGGAATTGGAAAATAGGCAATGAAGCAACTTGCCTCTATATGATAGGAAACTAATTCATTCACTTACATTTCATTTTTTGGTGAATGAATCTACTAATATGAGTAAAAATGTGCCAAAATTACATCAAAGTAATGAAATTACATCAAATTACATCAAGAGTTACATGAAAAAGTCAAACTAGCCAAAACTAGGTGAAATTCTGAGCTGCTAAGTGAAAAATAGGCCAAAATTCCCTATGCGCCGCGCCTGAAATCTCTATGCGTAGCACAAGTTTGAGACTGATTTTGAGGGCCTTATTGAAGTCAAAATTGAGTGAAGGATAGCTCATTGGAAATCTATGCCTGTTGAATTTCCAACCCAAGTGGAATTTATGGATTTTTTTTCCATTTTCCCCTCCAAAACTCAAATCTCCCAACACTGCTTCCTGTGTGTGAAAAAAGTGGCAGAAAGGCCATTTTTAGGGTTTTTTGGACCCTTTAGGCAACCCAAAACTTGACGAAATCCTTAGTTAATCCATAGGCATGCATAAATTTTGATGAAAAATCCATAAATGTAAAGTTTTCATCCAAAAGAGCTGCCAATTATAAGCGCGCGCCAAGTGGCGCTACGCGTCGGGCAGGAAAATCTGTGTTTAGGCCCAAAAAATTCAAAATTGACAAAAATTTTCCCAAATTTCTTGAAATTTGGGCTGAATGCCCACCATCAAGCACTATGCTGGGCCAAAGAAGCTTCGGCCAAAATTTGGAGTCTATAATTCCTTTTACGACGCTTTAGTGCTCTCCTTAGCCTTGCCTTCAAGATTTTGATCCTCGCTTTGCAAACATGATTTCGTGCCCAATAATGGTTCTTCATGTGCCTGAGCATGTTATTTTCCTTTTTCACCTTCTCCAACAGCTTCTCAAGATGAATATTGACCCTCTCAAGCCAAGTCTCCCCATCAGCCTCAATCTCCCGCTCAATGGGTGTCATCTCGGTTTGGCTTCTTCGGGCAGCTTGTCGGTTCTCACGGATGTTTTGCAACTCGATGATTGTCTGTTGATCCTCCACCTGTTTGTTCCAATGCTCCAAGTAGTTTATGATCCATTGGGCTCTCTACAACTTGACGGTCAAGGTGTCAATCTCCGCCTTCTACTCTTGAATGATCTCTCTCAATTTTGAGCTTGGAGAGCTCAAATCCTCATCGATAAGTATGAAATCAGTATCCTGGCCTCCTGAAGGGCCTTCATCCTGCATAGGCCTCTTTCCTCTATCCTGTACCTATACCTGTGCTGCTGATGACATAAACGAAACCCGTTCCACCCCAGGTGGAGATAGTACTCGTCGGGCTGCTGCAAACAATACTTTGGTGCCTCTCTGATAAGCGACATATACTGGCACACCAATAGGATCTGTCTCGTGACCTTCAGGCTGATGTGAAGGTTCACCTGGCTCATGAACAACCTCCGGAGGAACCTGAGGAACTGTGAAGAAATCAAGGGAAATGAAATCCTCCCATGAAATGCCCTGCAATCCAAGCTGATGTACAACCACGATCTTGATGAGTGCATAGTGATCAATACTATTGTACTGCTGCTCAGGAGTTTTCTTTTGCACAAGCATGGTCATCCTCTCGATATTCCGACACATGAAATAAGGAATTTTCATCATCCTCACTCTCGTGAAATGCATCAATAATCTGATGTGGTAGGCATAGAGGCGTGAGAACCGGCCCTCACAACTGAAGTATCTGATAATAAGTTTCATCAAAGGCGCATAGGATTCCTTTAGGAACCAGAATGGGAACACCCTGCTGAGCTATCTCACATAGCTAGGCCTGATGTATGGCTCATAATGTACTTTTTCCACCTGCTATCTTTTGTTCCACTGTTCAACCACATTTGGTATTCCAATTGCTTGAGAGATGGTTTCTAGTGTCAAAGTGAAATTTACACCAGCAAGAGTTACCTGAACATCATGAAAATGAAATACAAACAAACGAACCAACTCTTGATGATGACGAATCCTAGCAATCATCTCACAATACTGATAACATGACTACTCTCGAAAACATGCCATGGCAAGTGGGAAAGCCTGCAATTGAGTCAATGAGGTGGGCTCTTCTCTCACATGTTTGCCACCTTTACGAGGCCTTCTCGGTGCATGAAGCTCAGTGGTAGAATCATTGTCTTGTTCATATGATGTATCAGTGTCTGTCTCCATGATACTCAAGGTTAATGCAAGGTGTGTGTTGGCTTGAATGAGATTAAGAATGAGAATTTGGTGCTTTGTTTCAACTGCCAAATATGTGCCAAAGGGAAGGGACGGGTGGGAGAAATAGGATAGTGGGGACAATGCGGTCTTGTCAAGTAATAATTTTCCTTTTGAAGTTTTGAAAAATGTAGAAAAAATGGATAGTTACTTAACTGTTTGGGGAAATTGGGGTTCGGGAATTTTACAAATGAAATGGGAAAGAGATAATGATAGGAAATGAAGTAACTTAGGGATAGGGAAATGGGATTTTATTTGATAGTATAACAATGAGAGAGAGGGATGAGCAATTAGGAATGAACAAGTTTGGCACAAAACTATTTCATAAAACACCAATTTTAAAACCCTAAGGGACAGTTTTAAACAAGACGATAGGGTTTATGGTTTTGGCATTCAAACTCTTATATTACTTCTTCCAAACAACACCGAACACTGATCAATGGCAATTGCAAGATGACTTGAACTTACTTGGAGCGGAGAAGACAGTTTCATTTGAAATTTTGAAGGAAATGGCAAAAAATTTGGTTTTTCAGGCCAATGCGCCGCGTGCATAACCCAGTGTGTCGCGCTCTCTATGTGCGCCGCGCCCGTTCAAATAAGCACTGTGGTGAGCGTCCTTGTGCTTCACGCTCGACTAGTGCGCCGCGACCAACACTTCTCCACAGTTTCGGCCTTCAAACACTGTTTTGTTTCCTCCACAATTTGTCTTCGGTTCTTTGATGAATTTTCTTGAAAATGGATTTTTGAATATGAAAATATCCTATATATACAAAGGATTTTGATTTTTGATTTAGAAAACCCACTTTTTTAATGTTGCAGACTTTGGCACTTTTCACATAACTCTGTTTTTGTTTCCTTATTGATTTTTGTACTGATGATGAATCTCTTTTCTATTCTTTGTAGGGATAGCTAGCATGGGATTTTGGCAAAGGCGACCAGGGATGCGCCTGAAGAACTTTAAAACTGAAAAACTTTGAAAATTACATTGCATTTATTACAAAAGGATGAAATAGACAATTTTTCTTCAAAACAGAGTTTTGAAGAAAAATCATTATCAAGCATTATGACCATGAAATTTTTGCGATGAAAACTTATTTTGAACCTCCCTCATGTTCCTGCTAACATTATTAGTCATTTTGAAGACTAAATTAGTGAAACCCTAGACCTAATGAGACTAAAACCCTAAAATGACTCTTTGTTGACCAAGAGACCAAACATGACGGTAAATGATTTTAAAATGTTTTCGATGAACAGACACGGACCAGCAGGTACATGACATGAGGGATATGAGAGAAATGACCCTTTCGTCAGATGATCCATGCTCCTAATGGAATGTAGCTGATTGAACTGAATGAGACACCTAAAATGAAATGCAACAAGAGAAATTTTTATCTCTGACGGAGGGATGAAGATACCGACTCTAACAGGTACAAAAGGAGGACGAGAATATGGAGGACTTTGTGGAAAGACTACAATACAACTTGCAGAGATCCAATCATCCCGATGTAAGTAAGGATATTCTTAAAAAAATATTTTTGAAAGGGGTGAGGGATGACTATCTAGATATGCTAAATATGCTTGGTAAATGGGACATATCTAAAGAATCATATGATGAAATTGTTAACCTCTGTAAAAGATGTTCAAGAGGAGCTGCAAGGAGCAAGTAAAATAGCAGGGAAACCACATATTCAAGAGTTCAAAAATTTAACTAGTGGAGAAGCAACAAGAGCCGAAATAGGTAATTTACATGAGGAATTTAAAACTGAAATGTTAAGTTCTTTAGCTTCAAAGATTGACACCTTGCAGGTTAAGAAGAAACAAGTCAAAGCAGAAGCAGCCTTGGATATATTTTGTCACAAATGCAGAGATAAACACCCTCTAAGGGAATGCCCATTGGACAAGGTGCCAATTTTCACCCTTTGTGAGAAGGATCATGAAACACAACAATTCCCTTCTTTACCAGGAATAAAAGCAGCATTGCAACCAACTGAAGAAGAAGCTGAAGCAGTCTATCTTCTAACACAAAGAAGGCAATGGCAACCACGAGGACAAGGTATGAAATCTAATATACCATTTACATCTTCTAAACATTTGAACTATTATCCTTCTTTTAGTCAAGCAAATTACCCTCCCTTTAACTAAATGTAATACCCACCCTTCAATCAAATGAATTAACCACCCATGCAACAAGAAAAATCTCCCTTTATAGACCCTGCAATGTGGACTCCTTGGCCTCCACAACAACAATCTTACATTAACCAATGGAATCTGAATTGGACGGGTCAACAACTCCCGTTTCCAAATCAATTTCCTCAATTTCAGCAACCACTTCCTCTACCATCAGGTGCTACACCAAATAATCAAATGATAAGACCACAACTACATATACAACCAAATTATAACCCAAATAATAAAGCTGTGCAAGTTATTGATATTCAGAACCAACCTATACTTCATGTTTTCCCTGCACAATGTAATAACATTCATTTATGATCCAGGAAAATAGTTGAACCCATTATCGATGATGTTACCTCTTCTAATTCTGATAACGAAGAGACTGAAAAACTTGATTCACATAAAGAGCTACAACCACCCTCTAATAAGGGTGCTGAAACAACAGAACCACCATTCCCTGAGCGTTTAGTTTTAACTAAAACGCCTGAGCCACCTGCTTTTAATATTCTAGGGGAATTACAAAATATGTATGTCAAAATTCCACTTTTACAAGCACTAAGAGATGTACCAATTTATGCCAGAAAGATGAGAGATATTTGTGTTAAGAAACCCGATAGGAAAGTTAAAGATTCCCTTACAATTCATGTTATGGGTGATCTATCTGCATTAATGGCTGGTAAAGCTCCTCCCGTTAAATATGGTAATCCTAGCCATCCTACTATCATAGTGCAAATTGGAAAAACAATAATCCCTCAATTTCTGGTAGATTTAGGTGCTGATATAAACATTACGACTCTTGAAACTTCATGAATGTTACAGCTAAAAAACGTAATCAGAGATACACCAACCATTCTAGAGTTAGCTAACCGTTCTACAATCAAACTAGAAGGAGTTATTTAAGACCTAGTCATATCATTTGAATCTTGGAATTACCCAACTGAATTTGTGGTCTTATAGATTAAAACAAAGATGGGGGGACATACTCTAATTTTGGGAAGGCCCTGGTTAGCCAGAGTCGATGCCTTTATCAGCTGTAGATCTGGTTCAATGACAATTTCCAATGGATATGAAACTAAGCAACTTACTCTCTACCCTCATGCTACACCCATGATTAATAATGATAATTCTATATGGATGGACTATGATGATCTTGCTATTCAACCTATTTTGACTATCGGACAAGCTTTAAGTCTTAAATATATCACTGAGGATGAGGTAATTAATAATTTTATTTGTGAACCCTCCTCTGTGATTCCAGAAACACATAATCAGTTGGCTGCACTTTTGAAATCAGATACCCAGGAAAATCTTAAATCTTAGGATCTACCTCAAACATCAACCACCATTTCTTCTAAAAGTATAACAGTAGAAATCGAACCTGGAAAGACACTGAACATAAACCCCGACTTGACAGTTGCTAACACACAACAATTAATGAAGTTACTGCTTGTAAATAAGGAAGCATTCACATGGGACTATACAGATATGAAGGGAATATCTCCTGAATTATGTACTCACCAGATCTATATCAAGGAAGGTTGTCAACCAGTCTGTCAACCCCAATAACGAATAAACCCTAATTTAAGAGAAATTGTCAAAGAGGAACTTCAAAAATTTCTTAATGCAGGGTTTATATATCCTATATCTGACAGTGAATGGGTTTCCCCATTGGTAATAGTTCCTAAGAAAAATGGGAAATGGAGAGTGTGTGTAGATTATAGAGCCTTAAATAAAGCCACGCAAAAGGATCATTTTCCTTTACCATTCATTGATCAGGTATTAGATAGTTTGTCAGGGAAGAAATTATTCTCCTTTCTAGATGGGTTTAGTGGGTATAATCAAATCAGAATTGCACCCCAAGACCAAGATAAGACTACTTTTACTAGTCCTTGGGGAACTTTTGCCTATAGAGTTCTCCCATTTGGACTATGTAATGCACCAGCAACCTTTCAAAGAGTAGTTATAGGAATATTTTCTGATATGCTTAATGACTCTATGGAAATATTTATGGATGAATTTATCCGTTTTGGTTTGTCTTTTGAAGATGCATTACAAAACCTTGAGAAAGTACTTAAACAATGTATACAAGATCACCTCTACTTAAGCACCAAAAAATGTCATATGATGATGAGTGAAGGAGTAGTGCTTGGACATTTTATTTCATCTCAAGGAATTTTGGTGGATCCATCCAAAATAAAAGTCATTCAGAACCTTCCTATTCCTAAAACACAAACAGATGTGAGAATTTTCTTAGGACATGCAAGATATTACAGGAGATTTTGTTAGGGTCCCGTGATTTGGCTGATTGGCAAGCCAAATGACAGTGTAACATCAAACGAATCTTTGGAGTCCAAGGACCTAGCCTTCCTGGACTCAGAGAGGGCTCTCTCTATATGTGTAAGGGATATCTGTGTGTTTTGCTTATTGTGTTCTGATTTTAGGCTAGTTATGAAGTAGGTTTTTTGGTTTTGGTTTTTTAGGTTGTGAGGGATGAAACTGATCAAAGATATAAGATAGGTAAAAAGATGTCAGATCAACTAGGCTATGGGGTTGAAAAGGTCTAGAAAGATATCAGATGGTGATACAAGGTTGTTGAAGGGTCGATTTGATTCGAGGTAGAAAGGATCTTTGGGAAAAATGGAATAAAATGGACATCAAGTTTGGGAACAACAACGAATTTCAAGCATAACTAGTTTAATAGCTGACATAAACATGGCAGGGAAAACCATTAATCATGAGAAATGTAACCATAAGCTAATCAATACATAGAAATAAACATTCAAGCCATGCATAGAGATATATAACTCTCTAATTTTGGGAAATGACTGTCAGACTTTGGGGAAATACACTGAAGAGAGACAAACAACTCAAATCACTATGTCGAAACGTCTAAACATAGTACTTCAAGTTATTGGGAATTTTGAAAACAAGATTGCATAGTTTTAGGCAAAGGGCAAGATCGGAACAAGACCTCCTTGGTTCAACAAATGACAATCTAATCAGTCAAAGAGAAATTTCATGGATGGAGCTATGGCTAGCCATGAGTAAGCAGGGTGTACCGTAAATCATACTTAGCATGCATAAAACCATGAATGAAATAAGCAACAATATCCTTAAGTTATTAAAGAGCAATCAATAATTCTTTAATGTGACTAAGGATGAAGAAAACATGGAAGCTATGAAGAAACATGAAATTTGAGGTGCCTCCAAGGGCATGTCTCAAATTTTTTCTCTACTGATCTATAGCAAGCAAGAAACATGGATTCATGAATGAAAACTAGAAAAAAAAACAAAGAAAGAGACACTATACCATTCTACCAAGTCATGGAATCCAACAATAATCCTCTTTCATCATCCAAGAACATCCAAGAGACTATCCAAGAGCATGAGACAAGTATTTCTTCCAAAGCTTATATGACCATATATTGCTTCTATCATCAAGTTCAGCCTTGTTTACAATGAAAGCCTTTGGAATATATAGGCTCAAGTGAGGAAAGCCTCTTAGTTCAATTTGCACTCTCATTGGCCTATTCAAAATATCTAAACTTGTCCTTGAGGCTTTGCAAAGCCCAAGGCACAAAAGATCTCATAAAATATCTTAAAAATGCTGAAAGAGGGAAATAAATTGACTTTTCATAACTTCTCATGTGCAAAGATAGCTAAACGCACATGAGGAAAAAACATTTTTTGAAGGTTCAATTTCTACAAAAATACTGAAAAATTACATCAGCAAAAGGTCCCCTTACTTTCCCGCAACCTTTGGCAGCCTTCCCGATGTCAAAACGAGGCTCATGATAGCTCGTTGGAAAGATATGAGTGTCTACTTTCTGGAGAAATTGGAATTTTCTCAATATGATGCCTATAAGTCCTCCAGAAATAGGCCTGTGTGTGAAAAACCAAAAAATAAGGTTTGCTGATAGTCCAAGCAGAGTGTAGAAAAAGCAGGCATTTTTCTCCATTTTGGAGGAGAAAATGATCTTTAAATGTCCTGAAAATCGTTGAGTGTGTGCTCAGGTTTAGATTCATCCAAGAAGGTGGATTTAGCTCTTGGTCTTGATTTTGGCTGTATTTCTTTTCTTCATTTTCTATGTCTTTTTGGTTTCTTCAAATTCATTCCTAGATTGTAAGAAGTCATCAATATGATCATCATCTTTGAATATTTTCCAATGGTAAATATTATCTGGTACTGTAGGGTGATGTTTGACCTGAATACTATATTTCTCACTCAAACATGGTGTTTTGCCATTACTTGCAGTAAAGGCAAGCTCATTTTCCAGACTATTTTGAATCCTAGGAATATAAGTGAGTTCATACTTCTCGAAGGTTTTGAGGATGTCTAAAGTTGCCTTTATGTATTCTCTTAGTCTTGGGTTTTTCACTGAATATTCACCTTTGATTTGCCTAATTACAAGTTCTAAATCTCCCTGAGCTAATACTTTCTTGGCGCCTAAGTCCTTAAGTATGTGCAGACCAATCAGAAGGGCCTCATATTCCGCAATGTTATTAGTGCATTGGAATTCTAATTTGGAAGAATGACCTTCATTAGTATTGTGTATCTAGATACTGTCCCCTGAACCAGTTTTGCCACAAGAACCGTCAAAGCTTATACTCCAAAGAGCTTCCTTTTCATACTTGATACTAAGCTATTTTTCAGGTTTCTTGGAGCTTTGGTCATTAGTCTCTATGTCTAGTAACAAGAAATGTGTTTCTGATGGTTTGAAAACCTCTTCATTTTCCATTATCGCTTGTTTATATCACTTTCATTGTATAAGATAAAAGAATCTAAATTGGAATGAATGGAATAAATGGGAGTATTGTTCATCTTATCCCGGTTTCTAACCATGTATTTCATGTGAGTCTCTCGGTATAATCTCCTAGTCTGGTTGAAAATTGTGATGGTAGCGAATGACATATCCATTTGAAGATTACCTTGTATTTTGGCAGCCCATGCCCTTGATAGTAGCATTCCATACTTAGGAGGAATATCAGCCACTACTACGTCCATGACTAAGTTTTTCGCTGGTAGTTGTGTTAAAGCAAAAACTAGGTTCTTTATTAGACCTAAACATTTGACCTGACTTGAGTCAAAGGAGAACAGGTTTTTCTAAGGTTGAGTTACTTTGAGTCCCAGGTTTTCCATGATTGCTTTAGGCATGAGGTTATGGGAGGCACTAGAATCTAACATGGCATTATGTAATATCTTGTCCCGTATGTTCAAACTCACAGAGAAAGGAGAAACAGTTCCTTCTTGGTATTGACCTTCTATTTTGGGGCCGAATAAGAGCTCGGGTTTGTCATCAGTTAGATTTAAAGTATCTGCCTCGCTTCCTATATCAAAAACTTTGAAGATTTGAGATCTATACCTATCTACAGTTATTAGCTCCGTAAGGGGTATGGTAATTTTCATTTTGAAAATTTCCCCTTCGAAACTAAAAGGAGTTTGTAGTTTGGATGGATTTGTTTCAACTTTTTCAGACATGACTTTTTCTATGCTCTTAATTTGCCGACTCTGGTTTGGGAATTTGTTTGACACAGTCACCTCGGGGGTCTTTGTGGGGGTACTAGGAATATCTGAGCCAAGACTTATTTGAATAGCTTTATTTTTGTTTTGGTCAATTTTCTTGGCCACAATTTTGTTGATATCCATGGATTTTTTAAGGATGGTATTAGAATTTTTAGCAGTGTCAGGGCTACCCTTTTTGGAGCGGTCTTGGTTTTTCCTGGTTTTTTCTTGGTTTTTTGATGGAATAACTCACAGAAAATGAACTGTTTCAGGCTTAATATTCTACCTTTGTCATGCCCAGTTATCAAGACATGACAAAGGCACCTCAATAGAGTTTTCTTTTACGACATAAATTTCACAAATAGCACTGATTTTACTCGGTCTCCTTGTACTCATAACAAAATGAGGTAGATGTCTATCGAACATAGATTTCTTAATTTTCTAGCTTCGATGGACTAACTCATGGAAAATGAACTATTTCGGGCTTACTATTCTACCTTTGTTGTGCTCGGTTATCAAGACATGACAAAGGTACCCCAATAGAGTTGTCTTTTACGACATTTTTCAGACTCTCTAAACATGAAAAATTCACCGAGTTTACTCGTCTGGACTCGTTAAACTTAATTAGACAGGGAAAAATTTGGGCAAAACGGATACTACCTCTGTTACATTTTCAGAAAGGTCGATTTGGTAGGAAACATCTTGAACATGGCACTTCCCAGAAAATTCTTTCGCAGTTAACCGAACCCTACCATATATGAGTATTAGACTTCACTTCCCAGTGTTCCTACACTGGTCAAAATCCTAATGCACTCTTTGGTGTTCATTAAGCCTCAGCTACCTAGTACCGTGTTACAATGCCTTCTATTGTTTAAGCAGATCTCGCTATCTACTGCTCCTCTTATCAACCAAACTACTCATTATGCCAGAAATTATTTCTCGTTAGACATCCCCATTTACTCTTCATTATCTCCATCATAAAAAAAATCATTTAGTTTTCGTTTTGTGTTGACTGATGTAGGATGCCTCAGTGCCTACCTTTCAACATATCTCTTCCTATCGATTTCAACATCTTATCTAGGAAGTTGATCCAGAAACCCATCAGTACCTGGATACTTGCAGACATCAGTGTCAGGTAGTCTTGTGTTTGATTAGGAGTCTTCATCATTGGCTCCTGATTGAATGATTCTACGAGTGTTCAACTTCAACACTTTTTATTCACACTCGCTAGATTGTACTGTGCATCTTAGGGACCATCATCATTATCAGTGGCTGCCTTCACGTCTGTTAACATTTTTCATTATCGACTGGTAATCAGATGATTTCTCACATGTTCAATGACAACTCCTTCATTCACATGTTGAGAAATATGCAGTTTAAGTGAAGCGGTGGTCAAGACCTTGGGGCAAAGGTTACATCATTAAAGCTATGTTCCCTTCCCCAAGTTGTGATATTGTTTATGGAGACAACTTCTTCAGCCTGATCCTGTTATGAAAGACACTTCCACATTGTGCTCATCAGTGTCCAGATTCTTCATATCTCTATTCTAGAGAAATCATGTTGTTTGAGCTACTAGGCATGGGAATGCCCGACTCAAGGCAGATACTATATTTTCTGACATATGTTGTTGTTTCAGGTTTTCCTCATTCTTTCAATCTCTTTATCTCTACTACACACATTCTAAATTATTTTGGCCATCGTCTTTGTCTCTAACCTTAGACTTTAGGGGGCATATGTTATAGGTCAAAATACCTCCTCATCAGCTCAAAGGAGAAGATAAATATGGAAGGAATACAAAGACCTAAACTAAACCTACTTCTACCAAGGTAATGCCTCACTATAACAACACAAGAGTGTTATAATGCACCTGATCAGTGAATAGGCCTCGTTAATGGCTAGGGAAATGCTCTTTTTACACTAGAGGGTAGCATTACTCGTGTTTTGAGTTTGGAACGGGAAAATGTAGGTTTTAACCCTGAACATAAATTATCTACATACGAATCTTATAACAGAAAATAAACAATAGCGAGAGTATAAAACATAAAACAGATAAACACAGAGATTTTCCCCTGGATCCCAAATTGGGATGACCAGCTTGATTTTTCATTATATTCCTTTTAGTGTTACAACACATATATATACATGCTGAAGCATACGTAAACCCCAATCCATTAACCCTGGATTAGAACATAACTGTAGTTCCTTTGACCGGATCTACAAAATACCAGGGGCCGAAAACCATCATACCCCAAAACCATGTGCAAACTCATGCAAAAAACATGGGTGGGTCCGCATATGAGTGGGACTGCATACCAAAAAAAAATTCAGCACAGAAAGTATACACCATATTATTCATAATTCATGATGCAATGTGCAGTAAAGCTAAACAAATCGTGGAAAGAATATAACACATACCCAACATTCTCCCACTTGTTGTTTTCTTTCTGCAAGGGGCCATAGGAGAGCTTAGTCATTGGCCCAACTTTGCAACACCCATTGTTTCTCTACACCAAGAGAACTTTCGAGTGCTCACAAACTTCGTCAATCCATCTACAAAATTCTTCAAGGTGTCCACCTTTACCAACAACACCCTTTTAGCCTCAACCATATCTCTCACAAAGTGATAACAGACATCAATATGCCTTGTCTTTGAATGATAAGCAAGGTTCTTAGCCAGAAAAGTGCACTTTGGCCTATCCATGAGTCCACATATAGCTTCTTTGTACCAAATCCATACTGGAACTTAAATCTCTACAGCAAAATACTTCGCCAGCATGTTGGCTGCTACTTGTGTTCTGCCTTTGTAGTTGAGCGCCCTACAGATGACATCTTTTACTCGTCAGCGAGGTTACCTCCAAATAGGCTAAAAAAAATACCCTTGTAGATGTACTGGTCCAGGATCTCGACCGATCTGTCAACAAAACCACGAATGTCGACAATCTTTCCAATCCTGGTCTTCCCTGAAGTACCAGCATGACCATAATCACTAGTACCCGTAATATCTGGCTCCCGCTTCACTTCTCTCGATATATTACAGGTTTGACATAAACACACTCAGTACTCCCACTGCATGTGCAATGTCTGGTCTAGTACAGACCATTGAATACATCAGGCTACCCACTGCACTTGCATATGGAACACGGGACATATCCTCCTCTTCTTCTTGTGTCTTGAGACACTGTTCAGCAGACAGCTTTGCACCTACAGGAATAGGAACACTCACCGGTTTACTATCCTGCATATTGAACCTCTGCAATATAGTCTCGACATACTTCCTCTGGTTTAACCAGAGCTTCCTCTTTACCCGATCTCTCTTAATTTCCATGCCCAAAATATAGTTTGCAGCACCAAGATCCTTCATGTCGAATTTGGAGAACAGTTGGGTCTTCAAATCTTGGATACTTTCTTTGTCATTTCCAATCAACAACATATCATCCACATACAAGACCAAATAAATAACACGGTCACAAATTAATTTAAAATAAACATAGTGATCCTCCTTGCTTGTGGTGAAGCCAAGTCCCCGTATATAGGTATCAAATTTCTGATTCCACATCCTTAGTGATTTTTTTAACCCATACAGAGACTTCTTCAACTTGCATACTAGTTCTTTCTTACCCTTCACCATAAAGCCTTTAGGTTTCTTCATGTATATCTCCTCTTCTAGATCCCCGTGAAGAAATTTTGTCTTCACATCCATCTGTTCTATCTCAAAATCAAATGCAGCAGCAACAGATAAAAGTAATCTAATAGAAGTAACCTTGGCAACAGGAGAAAAAATATCACCAAAATCAATTCTCGGCACCTGGGAATAACCTTTTGCTACCAACCGAGCTTTGTATTTCTCCACCTTGCCTTCTACATTCATCTTCTTTTAAACACCCATTTGCTCCCGATGGGCTTCCTTCCAGCCGGCAACTCCACCAGATCCCATGCCTCATTTTTGTGCAAGGATGCCATTTCATCAACCATGGCCTCCTTCCAGAGTTTTCCATCCTCTGAATCTACTGACTCCCTGACAGTTCTGGGATCATCATCAGTTATAGTTAAGGCAAAACCTAAACAGAAAGAAGATGGACTATACCTTTCTGGTTGCCTTCTTTCTCGAACTGATCTTCTCAAAGCTAGGGTTTGTGGCTCTTCCTCTTCTGAATCTTCTTCTGTTGTAGAGTCTGATTCATCCTCCTTTAGCTCAAACTCTATCTTCTCAGGTTCCTTTGGTAGGACTTCATGTGTAACAACATCTTTCACCTCTCTAAACACCACATCTCGACTGTACACAACCTTCCTTATTTCTGGGTTCCAAAGCTTGTAACCCTTTAAACCATCCTTATACCCAATAAAGATGCACCTTTCAGATTTATTATTCAACTTGGTCCTTTTCTCCTTTGGAACATGTACATATGCATCACATCCAAATACCCTTAGATGTGAAAGAGAGGGTTTCTTACCAGTCCATACCTCATGTGGAGTCTTATCCTCCAACGCTGATGAAGGTGATTTGTTAACTAACATGCAGTCTCCACTGCCTCTGCCCAGAAGTATTGTCTTAACCCGGTACCACTGAGCATGCTTCTTGCCTTTTCCATCAGCATTCTATTCATTCTTTCTGCAACTCCATTTTTCTAAGGTGTGTATGGAGTAGTCTTCTGCCGTACTATACCACACCTCTTATAGAACTCTTCAAATTCCTTCTTGCAAAACTCCCCACCATTATCTGTCCTCAGCGCTTTTATCTTCTTCTCTGTCTGGTTTTCCACCAGAGCCTTAAATTCTTTAAAGCTGTCAAAGACTTCAGATTTCTTCCTCAAGAAATATATCCATGTATTCCTTGAGAAGTCATCTATGAATGAAACATAGTACATAGACTTTACCAGTGATGGAACTGACACAGGTCCAAACACATCACTGTGCACAAGTTCTAATATCTTGTTCGCCCTCTTAGCACCAAAAGGAAAACTCACCCGATTCTGCTTCCCATATACACAATGTTCACATAAATCGAAATCCAGAGAGAAATTAGACATACCTTCTACCATACCATTTCTATGTAGTATCCGAAGGCCCTTCTCTCCAATATGTCCAAGCCTTTGATGCCATAGCATGGACTTTTCTCCAGAGACAGCTAAGCTTTCCGCTCCATTTTCAGGAACCACATAACTGTTGCACCCATCAATAAAAGTGCTACCTTATAGCTTGTACATAGTTCCAGTTGAACTCCCCGCATTAATACTAGTGCTCCCCGAACCATCTTGCAGGCATCTTTCTCGAACACTATTTTTACACTTGCATCATCCATCTTGCTTATAGAAATCAGATTTCTGGCCAATTTAGGAATATGCAGAACACCAGGAAGTGTTCTAATCCTTCCACCTTGTAGCTTCAGCTTGAATTTTCCACGTCCGATGATTCTGGCCTTTCTATCATCCCCTAGGAAGACATCACCACCATCATATTTCTCATACTCGCAGAACCACTCCCTATGGGGAGTCAAGTGAAAGGATGCACCTGATTCAATCAACCATGACTCATGATCTACATGTGTATTTGAAGAAGAAGCCAAATACACATCCCCACCTTCATCCGAGGTGGTTTTTGCCTCTGCAGAAAGAGCTTCATCAGATCCCTTTCCTTTCTCAGGAGCTTTAGATCTACATTCCTTTTTGTAGTGTCCTTCCTTTCCACATTTCCAACACACCTTTACAAACTTTCCAAGAGCTTTAGATCTCCCTCTAGATTTAGATCTCCCACTCGAAACCTTATTCTTGTTTCTATTTTGGGACCTTCCTCGTACAGATAAGGCATCTTCATTCTGACCCTCCATATTTCTTCGTCTCATTTCCTCCGACAGCAAGGCTGAGACAATTTCATCAAAATTCAAGGTAGTTGTATTGCTACATATTGCAATAACCAGACTGTCCCACGAGTCTGGTAGAGAGCACAACAAACTGATGCACTTATCCTCATATGAGATTTTAATATCAACAGATGACAGCTGACTTACCACAGTATTGAAGGCGTTCAGATGCTCTGTCACCGAGTCTCCATCCTTCATCCTCAGGTTATACAGCTTTTTCCGCAAGAACAACTTATTCACGAGAGACTTATATTGGTACAAAGTCCCAAGTTTTTCCCACAAATTCTTCGCCGTAGCTTCCCCAGATACATTCAACAATACTGAATCTGACACACACAACCATATTGTGCTCTTAGCCTTCCGATCCAGTTTCTTCCAGTCTTCATCGACATTGTCGAGTATTGGTTTAGTACCACCAGATATACCGCGATCCATTGATCTTTATCCACCACCGGATCCTCCATCTTGAGCTTCCACAACTCAAAACTCTGACCATTAAATTTATCGATCTCTATCTTTCCGCTGCTCGCCATCTTCTTTCACCACAATAATCAATCACGCAGATCTCCCACTGAACATGGTCTACCATAGGCCTGAGCAAAAAACCCTCAACAGCAAAGGCATTCCCTTGAAGCCGAGATAGCTTCGATACCAAATGTAGGTTTTAACCCTATACATAAATTATCTATGAACGAATCTTTAAAAAATAAAATAAACAATAACGAGAGCATAAAACATAAAACATATAAACACAAAGATTTTCCCCTGGATCCCAAATCGGGACGACTAGCTTGATTTTTCATTATATTCCTTTTAGTGTTACAACACATATATATACATGCCAAAGCATACATAAACCCCAATCCATTAACCCTGGGTTAGAACATAACCGTAGTTCCCTTGACCGGATCTACAAAATACCAGGGGCCGAAAACCATCATACCCCAAAACCATGTGCAAACTCATGCACAAAACATGGGTGGGTCCGCATATGAGTGGGACCGCATACCAAAAAAAATTTCGCTGGGGCGCTGCCCCGGACCCCGACAGGAGGGGCTGCCGCCCCCCTGTGACCTCCCTGCTGCACCCGGCGCAACGTACAGTGCGTGGGGCTAGTCGTGGAAATAATATAACACATACCCAACATAAAAAACCATGGAAAATGATTTGAATTTCCAGCTTTTTCTCACGAGTCAGTACAAAAAGGAAACTGAAAATCACTAATCTCTTATTGGGCCTTTCCATAAAAAACTAAACTCTCAAAGAAGGAAAAATCATGGAATTAAAGTAAAAATATTGGTTTTTTCTATTCATAACTGGTAGAAAGAGAAGGGCAATGATTGCTCTCTCCATCTCTTATAAAATGGAGTTGAAGGCTCTTGGTTCAAGGTCAAAGGATTGTCAAAGTTTTTGAATAGTTGTGGAGTAGAGATTATTTTTGTGGTGTGAAGGTCAAGAGTCAAAGAGGTTCATTGAGAACTTGTTGACCAATACATCACCACATTGAGAGATAGAGAGATTGGAAGGCTAAGGAGGGCTTGGTACAACCGACGGTTGTAATCCTCCTTTTTATAAATCGATAGAACTGTATCTGTTTTTTCCATTCTGTGCGTCGATATTGTCATTATTATTTGATTATTTACATAGCATGAGATGAATGGCTTAGATGTGCATTGTTTAAATGTTTATCATATATTGACTTAATTTATAGGAATTGTATGTTATGGCAGAGATTACACGGGTGCTTTAATTGATTGCAGGGTCAATATTTGGAGCTGGTGAAGGAGAAATCTTGCTTCGTTGCCTAGTGCTCTCCAAAAGACTTTAAGATCATTGAAGAGGTAATCTTCCATCTTATCCCATCAATTTATTTAATTTGATATGAACATGTATATGCATTCTTTGTGAACTATACAACTAATCTTATTGTCTGCCTCAAGCACCAGAAAGCCTTGAGAGGGATATTCGATAACCAAAAACCCAAGAATTTTACCCTATAGCATAGATTTCAAAAGCATTGATGTTTTTCTTTCAGATGTGTAGATTGCATGAGAGGATGTGGAGCCCCTAAGAAAACTAACCCTACAGTTGGCAAGGGAAAAGGAAGGGGAGGAAGAAAGACCTTTATTGATGAGATCGTATCAAAATCTGAATCTTCTCAGAGGCTAAGCTCTCAAAGGCCCAAGCCTCAGCATTCTCCCCAATCAAACTACGAAACAGAAGAAATTGTGAGCCTTGAAAATGTAAAAGAGCCAGCAGAAAACATTGAAGAAATAGCAGAAAGCGTTGAAGAGCCAGTAGAAAGCATTGAAGAGCCAGCAAAAAATGTTGAGGAATCGGCAGAAAACATTGAGGAGCCAGTAGAAAACATTGAGGATCGAGAAAGCGCAGTAGGAGATTAAGAAATCGAAGGGAAAAATGATGAATTCTTCGAAGGAGGACAAATAGATCCTGAAGGAGAAGGAAAAGATGAGAATTATTTCTCTACCTTGGGGTTTCCTATTTGTGATCTCCCTATAGGAGCAACCCCCATAAAGAATATCCCACTTTCAGCTTTACCCAACTTTCATGGTTTATCTTTTGAAGATCCTGATGAGTTTATTTTTGAGTTTGATATATTATGCAGAAGTTATGATTACATCACTAATTCCCAAAAACTGAAGCTATTTCCAGCAACATTAAAAAGAAACGCATTAAGGTGGTTCATGAGTCTTGGAGGCCATGTAATCACAACATGGGAACAAATGAAACAGAATTTTTTGCTTAAATATCGAGACTACTACCGAACAAGATAAAAAAGAGAGGAACTATTTAATATGGTACTGTTATTTCCTAAATCTACCTCAGGCTGAAAGAAGGCAGAGTTCAGGGTAACATCAAACCACGCTCAGTCTGGTAGCTAGCCCTACTAGAACAGGAGAGGGCTCTCTCCGGGTCAATATCAACAAAAATAATCGAAGGGGCTTGAGATGAATTGAAATAAAAGCTGATTTTAGGCCAGGTATATAAGTAAAGGAGTTTTATTTTGATTTTGGGGGTTTTGTTGGAAAAAAAGGGAAAGGCAGTTTTGGGTTCTCGGATGAGGCCTAGTTTTTGCAGAGTTCTGAATGGGGCAAGGAAGGAAATTGTTTTGATGCTTTGTATTGAATGAATGGATAGTTCAGACCAGTGAGGAGCTGAGGAGGGCAAGAGGCATTCAATAATCCTCTTCAAACATATGAAAACATGGAAAATTAAACAAAACTGAAGGCAGAGCAAAGCAATCTAATGAATTCCACCTTGATAACTTGTTTTTTAAATTTAAGAATAAAAGAGAAGGGAAATGATACACATAAACATCAGTGAAATTAAAATTACATAGAAAAAAACACCATCAAAACACAGAGCCACATGGATCCCAAAGAGTGCTGCAAACCCTGGTCTATTCCTTTGCCAAAATTGCAGAGACGAAATGTACAATGAAGTGCCAAGAAATACCAAGTGTCCAACCCTGAAAATGACTGAAGAAATACATGATATAGACAAGCCTAACTCATTCCCATGCCTCTAGGGGTCGATCTCACCATTCTAGGAGCTGTTTCAACCATATCTAAACTAGGAACTAGAAAATAGGCAATGAAACAACTTGCCTCTATATGATAGGAAACTGATTCATTCACTTACATTTCATTTTTTGGTGAATGAATATAATAAGATGAGTAAAAATGTGCCAGAATTACATCAAATTACATCAAGAGTTACATGAAAAATTCAAACTAGCCAAAACTAGGCGAAATTCTGAGCTGCTGAGTGAAAAATAGGCCAAAATTCCCTATGTGCCGCGCCTGAAATCTCTATGTGTAGCACAAGTTGGAGGTTGATTTTGAAAGCCTTACCGAAGTCAAAATTGAGTACATTATAGCTCATTGGAAAGATCTACCTGTCTAATTTCCAACCCAAGTGGAATTTATAGATTTTGTTGCCATTTTCCCCTCCAGAAATCAAATCTCCCAACATTGCTTCCTGTGTGTGCAAAAAGTGGCAGAAAGGCCATTTTTAGGGTGTAATTGACCCTTTAGGCAACCCAAAATTTGATGAAATACTTAGGTAATCTATAGGCATGCATAAATTTTGATGAAAAATCTAGAAATTCAAATTTTTCCTCCAGAAGAGCTGCCAATTATAAGCGCGCGTCAAGTGGCGCTACGCATCGGGCAGGAAAATATGTGTTTAGGCCCAAAAATTCAAAATTGACAAATTTTTTCCCAAATTTCTTGAAATTTGGGCTGAATTACCACCATCAAGCACTATGTTGGGCCAAAGAAGCTTCAGCCAAAATTTGGAGTCTATCATGCCTTTTACGACGCTTTAGTGTCCTCCTTAGCCTTGCCTTCAGGATTTTGATCCTCGCTTTGCAAACATGATTTCATTCCCAATAATGGTTCTTCATGTGCATGAGCATGTTATTTTCCTCGTTCACCTTCTCCAATATCTTCTCAATATGAATATTGACCCTCTCAAGCCAAGTCTCCCTATCAGCCTCAATCTCCCGCTCAATGGGTGTCATCTCGGTTTGGCTTTTTCGGGCAGCTTGCCGGTTCTCATGGATGTTTTGCAACTCCATTATTGTCTGTTGATCCTCCAAATATTTGTTCTACTTCTCCAGGTAGTTTATGATCCATTGGGCTCTCTGCAACTTGACGGTCAAGGTGTCAATCTCCGCCTTCTTCTCTTGAATGATCTCTCTCAATTTTGAGCTTGGAGAGCTCAAATCCTCATCGATAAGTATGAAATCAGTATCTTGGCCTCCTTAAGGGCCTTCATCCTGCATAGGCCTCTTTCCTTTGTCCTGTACCTATACCTGTGCTGCTGACGATGGCAATGATACCCCTTCCACCCCAGGTGGATATCGTACTCGTTGGGCTGCTGCAGACAATACTCTAGTGCCTCTCTGATAAGTGACATATATTGGCACATCGATAGGATCTATCTCGTGACCTTCAGGCTGATGTCAAGGTTCAACTGGCTCATGAACAACCTCCGGAGGAACCTAAGGAACTATGAATAAATCACGGGAAATGAAATCCTCCCATGAAATGCCCTACAATCCAAGCTGATGTACAACCACGATCTTGATGAGTGGATAGTGATAAATACTATTTTACTGCTGCTCGGGAGTTTTCTTCTGCACAAGCATGGTCATCCTCTCGATATTTCGACACATGAAATAATGAATTTTCATCATCCTCACTCTCGTTAAATGCATCAATAATTTGATGTGGTAGGCATAGAGGTGTGAGAACTGGGCGTCACAACTGAAGTATATGATAATAAGTTTCATCAAAGGCACATAGGATTCCTTTAGGAACCAGAATGGGAACACCCTGCTGAGCTGTCTCACATAGCTAGGCCTGATGTATGGTTCATAATGCACTCTTTCCACTTGCTGTCTTTTGTTCCACTATTCACCCACATTCGGTATTCCAATTGCTTGAGAGGTGGTTTTCGGTGTCAAAGTGAAATTTACACCAGCAAGAGTTACCTGACCATCATGCAAATGCAATACAAACAAATGAGCCAATTCCTGATGATGAAGAATCCTAGCAATCATCTCACAATACTGATAACATGACTGCTCTCAAAAACATGCCATGGCAAGTGGGCAAGCCTACAATTGAGTCAATGAGGTGGGCTCTTCTCTCACATGTTTGCCACCTTTACGAGGCCTTCTTGGTGCATGAAGCTCAGTGGTAGAATCACTGTCTTGTTCATATGATGTATCAGTGTTTGTCTCCATGATACTCAAGGTTAATGCAAGGTGTGTGTTGGCTTGAACGAGATTAAAAATGAGAATTTGGTGCTTTGTTTCAACTGCCAAATATGTGCCAAAGGGAAGGGACTGTGGGAGAAATAGGACAGTGGGGACAATGGGGTCTTGTCAAGTAATAATTTTCCTTTTGAAATTTTGACAAATGTAGAAACAATGGAAAGTTACTTAACTGTTTCAGGAACTTGGGGTTGGGGAATTTTACAAATGAAATGGGAAAGAGATAATGATAGGAAATGAACTAACTTAGGGATAGGGAAATGGGCTTGTATTTGATAGTATAATAGTGAGAGAGAGGGATGAGCAATGAGGAATGAACAAGTTTGGCACAAAACTATTTTTTAAAACACCAATTTTAAAACCCTAAGGGAAAGTTTTAAACAAGACAATAGGGTTTATGGTTTTTCCATTCAAACTCTTATATTCATTCTTCCAACCAACACCGAACACTAATCAATGGAAATTTCAAGATGACTTGAACTTACTTGGAGTGGAGAAGACCGTTTCGTTTGAAATTTTGAAGGAAATGGCAACAAATTTGGTTTTTCGGGCCAATGCGCCACGCTCTCTGTGTGTGTTGCGCCCATTCAAATCAGCACTGTGGTGAGCAGCCTTGTGCACCATGATCGACCAGTGCGTCGCGACCACCTTCCAATGCGCCACGACCAACACTTCTCCACAGTTTCAACCTTCAAACACTATTTTGTTTCCTCCACGATTTGTCTTCAGTTTTTTGATGACTTTACTTGCAAATGGATTTTTGAATATGAAAATATCCAATATATACAAAGGATTTTGATTTTTGATTTAGAAAACCCACTTTTGTAATGTTGCAGACTTTGGAACTTTTCACATAACTCTGTTTTTGTTTCCTTATTGATTTTTGTACTGATGATGAATCTCTTTTTTGTTCTTTGCAGGGATAGCTGGCAAGGGATTTTGGCAAAGGTGACTAGGGTTGCGCGTAAAGAACTTCACATCTAAAAAAATTTGAAAATTACATTGCATTTATTACAAAAGGATAAAATAGACAATTTTTCTTCAAAACAGAGTTTTGAAGAAAAATCATTATCAAGCATTAGGACGATGAAATTTTTGCGATGAAAACTTATTTCGAACCTCCCTCATGTGCCTGCTGAAATTAACAAAACCCTAGACCTAATGAGACTAAAACACTAAAATGATTCTTTGTTGACCAAGAGACCAAACATGACGGTAAATGATTTTAAAATGATTTCAATGAACAGACACGGACCAACAGGTACATGACATGAGGGATATGAGAGAAAAGACCCTTACATCAGATGATTCATGCTCCTAATGGAATGCAGCTGATTGAACTGAATGAGACACCTAAAATGAAATGCAACAAGATAAATTTTGATCTCTGACAGAGGGATGAAGATACCGACTCTAACAGGTACAAAAGGAGGACGAGAATCTGGAGGACTTTGTGGAAAGACTACAATACAATTTGCAGAGATCCAATCATCTCGATGTAAGTAAGGATATTCTTAAAACAATATTACTAAAAGGGGTGAGGTATGACTATCTAGATATGCTAAATATGCTTGGTAAAGGGGACATATCTAAAGAATCATATGATGAAATTTTTAACCTCTGTAAAAGATGTTCAAAAGGAGCTACAAGGAAGAAGTAAAATAGCAAGGAAACCACATATTCAAGAGTTCAAAAATTAGCCAGTGGAGAAGCAATAAGAGCTGAAATAGGTAATTTACTTGAGGAATTTAAAACTAAAATGTTAAGTTCTTTTGCTTCACAGATTGACACCTTGCAGGTTAAGAAGAAACAAGTCGAAGTAGAAGAAGCCTTGGCTATCTTTTGTCAAAAATAAAGAGATAAACACCCACTAAGAGAATGCCCATTGGAAAAGGTGCCAATTTTCACCCTTTGTGAGAAGGATCATGAAACGAAACAATGCCCTTCTTTACTAGGAATAAAAGTAGCATTGCAACCAACTGAAGAAGAAGCTGAAGCAGTCGATCTACTGACACTGAGAAGGAAATGGAAACCACAAGGACAAGGTATGAACTCTAATATGCCATTTACATCTTCTAAACGTTGGAAAAATTATCCTTCTTTTAGTCAAGAAAATTACCCTCCGTTTAAGCAAATGTAATACCCGCCCTTCAATCAAATGAATTAACCACCCATGCAACAAACAAACCCTCCCTTTTTAGACCCTGCAATGTGGACTCCTTGGCCTCCATAACAACAATCTTACTTTAACCAATGGAATCTGAATTGTACAGGTCAACAACTCCCGTTTCCAAATCAATTTCCTCAATTTCAGCAACCACTTCCTCTACCATCAGGTGCTACACCAAATAATCAAATGATAAGACCCCAGCTACCTATACAACCAAATTATAACCCAAATAATAAAGTTGTGCAAGTTATTGATATTCAGAACCAGCCTATACTTCCTATTTTCCCTTCACAATGTAATGACATTCATTTATGATCCAGGAAAATAATTGAAACCATTATCAATGATGTTACCTCTTCTGATTCTAATAAATAAGAGACTGAAAAAAATGAATCACATAAAGAGGTACAACCACCCTCTAATAAGGGTGTTGAAATAGTAGAACCACCATTCCTCGAGCATTTAGTTTTAACTAAAACGCCTGTGCCACCTGCTTTTAATCTTCTAGGGGAATTACAAAATCTGTATGTCAAAATTTTACTTTTATAAGCACTAAGAGATGTACCAATTTATGCCACAACGATGAGAGATATTTGTGTTAATAAACCTAGTAGGAAAGCTAAAGATTCCCTTACAGTTCATGTTATGGGTGATCTATCTGCATTAATGTTTGATAAAGCTCCTCCTGTTAAATATGGTGATCCCTACCATCCGACTATCACAGTGGAAATCGGAAAAACAATAATCCCTCAAGTTCTGGTAGATTTAGGTGCTGCTATAAATATTATGACTCTTGAAACTTCACAAATGTTACAGCTAAAAAACATAATCAGAGATACACCAACCATTATAGAGTTAGTTGACCATTCTACAATCAAACCAGAAGGAGTTATTGAATACCTAGTCATATCATTTGAATCCTGGAATTACCCAACTGAATTTGTGGTCTTACAGATTAAAACAAAGTTGGGGGGACATCCTCTAATTTTGTGAAGGCCCTGATTAGCCACAGTCGATGCCTTTATTAGCTGTAGATCTGGTTCAATGAAAATTTCCAATGGATATGAAACTAAGCAGCTTACTCTCTACCCTCACGCTACACCCATGATTAATAATGATAATTATATATGGATGGACTATGATGATCTTGCTATTCAACCTATTTTGACCATCGGACAAGCTTTAAGTCTTAAATATACCACTGAGGATGAGGTAATTAATAATTTTATTTGTGAAACTTTCTCTGTGATTCCAAAAACACATAATCAGCTGGCTGCACTTTTGAAATCAGATACCCAGGAAAATCTTAAATCTGAGGATCTACCTCAAACATCAACCACCATCTCTTCTAAAAGTATAACAGTAGAAATCAAACCTGGAAAGACACTGAACATAAACTCTGACTTCACAGTTGCTGAAACACAACAATTAATGAAGTTACTACTTGTAAATAGGGAAGAATTCATATGGGACTATACAGATCTGAAGGGAATATCTCCTGAATTATGTACTCACCGGATCTATATCAAGGAAGGTTGTTGACCATTCTGTCAACCCCAATGATGAATAAACTCTAATTTAAGAGAAATTGTCAAAGAGGAACTTCAAAAATTTCTTAATGCAAGGTTTATATATCCTATATCTAATAGTGAATGGGTTTCCCCATTGGTAATAGTTCCTAAGAAAAATTGGAAATGGAGAGTGTGTGTAGATTATAGAGCCTTAAATAAAGCCACTCAAAAGGATCACTTTCCTTTACCATTCATTGATCAGGTATTATATAGTTTGTCAGGGATGAAATTATTCTACTTTCTAGATGGGTTTAGTGGGTATAATCAAATCAGAATTGCACCCCAAGACTAGGATAAGACCACTTTTACTAGTCCTTGGGGAAATTTTGCCTATAAAGTTCTCCCATTTGGACTATGTAATGCACCAGCAACCTTTCAAAGAGTAGTTATAGGAATATTTTCTGATATGCTTAATGACTCTATGGAAATATTTATGGATGAATTTATCCCTTATGGTGTGTCTTTTGAAGATGTGTTACAAAACCTTGAGAAAGTACTTAAACGATGTATACAAGATAACCTCTACTTAAGTACCCAAAAATGTCATATGATGATGAGTGAAGGAGTAGTGCTTGGAAATTTTATTTCATCTCAAGGAATTTAGGTGGATCCATCCAAAATACAAGTCATTCAGAACCTTCCTATTCCTAAAACGCAAACAGATGTGAGAATTTTCTTAGGACATGCAGGATATTACAAGAGATTTTGTTAGGGTCCCATGATTTGGCTGATTGGCAAGCCAAATGACAGTGTAACATCAAACCAATCTTTGGAGTCCGAGGACCTAGCCTTCTTGGACTCAGAGAGGGCTCTCTCTATATGTGTAAGGGATATCTGTGTGTTTTGCTTATTGTGTTCTGATTTGAGGCTAGTTATGAAGTAGGTTTTTTGGTTTTGATTTTTTAGGTTGTGAGGGATGAAACTGATCAAAGATATAAGATAGGTAAAAATATGTCAGATCAACTGGGCTATGGGGTCGAAAAGGTCTAGAAAGCTATCAGATGGTGATACAAGGCTGTTGAAGGGCCGATTTGATTCGAGGTAGAAAGGATCGTTGGGAAAAATGGAATAAAATGGACATCAAGTTTGGGAACAACAAAGGATTTCAAGCATAACTAGTTTAATAGCTGACATAAACATGGTAGGGAAAACCATTAATCATGAGAAATGTAACCATAAGCTAATCAATACATAGAAATAAACATTCAAGCCATGCATAGAGATATATAACTCTCTAATTTTGGGAAATGACTATTAGACTTTGGCAAAATACACTGAAGAGAGACAAACAACTCAAATCACTATGCCAGAACGCCTAAATATAGTACTTTAAGTTATTGGGCATTTTGAAAACAAGATAGCATAGTCTTAGGCAAAGGGCAAGATCGGAACAAGATCTCCTTGGTTCAACAAATGATAATCTAATCAGTCAAAGAGAAATTTCATGGATGGAGCTATGGCTAGCCATGGGCATGCACGACGTACCATAAATCATACTTAGCATGCATAAAAACATGAATGAAATAAGCAACAATATCCTTAAGTTATTAAAGAAAAATCAAGAATTCTTTAATGTGAATAAGAAAGAAGAAAACATGGAAGCTATGAAGAAACAAGAAATTTGAACTGCCTCCAATGGCATGTCTCAAATTTGTTCTCTACTAATCTATAGCAAGTAAGAAACATGGATTCATGAATGAAAACTAGAAAAAAAAGAAAATAAAGAGACACTATACCATTCTACCAAGTCATGGAATCCAACAACAATCCTCTTTCATCATCCAAGAACATCCAAGAGACTATCCAAGAGCATGAGACAAGTATTTCTTCCAAATCTTATATGACCATATATTGCTTCTATCATCAAGTTTAGCCTTGTTTACAATGAAATCATTTGGAATATATAGGCTCAAGTGAGGAAAACCTCTTAGTTCAATTTGCACTCTCATTGGCCTATTCAAAATATCTAAACTTGTACTTGAGGCTTTGCAAAGCCCAAGGCACAAAATATCTCATAAAATATCTAAAAAATGCTAAAAGAGGGAAATAAATTGACTTTTCATAACTTCTCATGTGCAAAATAGCTAAACGCACATGAAGAAAAAGCATTTTTTAAAGGTTCAATTTCTACAAAAATACTCAAAAATTACATCAGCAAAAGGTCCCCTGACTTGCCCGCAACCTTTGGCAGCCTTCCCGATGTCGAAATGAGGCTCATGATAGCTCGTTGGAAATATCTGAGTGTCTAATTTCTAGAGAAATTGGAATTTTCTCAATAGGATGCCTATAATTCCTCCAACAATAGGCCTGTGTGTAAAAAACCAAAAAATTAAGGTTTGCTGATAGATCGGGCAGAGTGTAGAAAAAGCGGGCATTTTTCGCCATTTCAGAGGAGCAAATGATCTTTAAATGTCCTGAAAATCATTGAGTGTGTGCTCTTGAAATTATGGCATCCAATGATACCATTCTCCTCTGTTGATGATCCCCCAAACTAAAATAGCGAAACTTATGAGTTTTGACCAAAAACCCAAAAATGCCAAAAATCCAAAATATGTCGAAAATCGCCCAAAATTGGCGAGCATGACCCTCAACAGTTCTCAGCAACATGCTATTAAGCAGAGGCCAAAATCTGAAGTCCTGATGTATCTTTCCTCACTTTCTGTGCCGGGCGCTTCCCTTTAGCCTCCTTGAGATTTTCTTGAGCAACCTTCAACTTGCGCCGGGAAAACTGATTTAACTTTTTATAATGCCTTGTCATTCTCCTTTGAAGGTCTAAATCCCTGTTTTCCTTCTCCAATTTCTTTTCCAAATGGTCATTGACTCTCTCAAGCCATGCCTCCTTATTGTTCTCTATCTCCTGTTCAAACAATGCAGCGAAAGGGGTAGATTAGAGAAGGGCATTTTCCTCTTCTTTTTGCTGCTCAAGGGCCTTTTTAAGCCCCATGGTTCTAGGCCTCTTTCGCTTAGGCTAATCTTCGCCTATGAGTTCTTCCAACCTTGCTTGGGCTTTGGAGGCCTCCTTCTTGTACTTAGTCACCTGTGTCTCATAAACAACCATATGGACACTCATTTGCCTATTTTGGATTTGCAAGAATTGATTGAAATTCCTAGCTCTATGAAGATCATCCTTTAAGGCATCAATTGGGCCTTCCCTATGGATCAAAAGGTTTTCTAGAATCTGGGCCTCATTATCACTATCATCGCTTTGGACTTGGATGATGTCAAATGCACTCTCTTATTCATGACTTCCTTCTACCTTGCCCTTCCCTTTGCTTTGGGTGGCTATTCTAGTGCTCTTCCTCCTAGGAAAATCATTGATAGGCTTCTTTGGCAACTTTCCTTTACTTCGGAGGGCCCTTGTCACATTTGGGGTGACAACCTTAGGCACTCTCTTCTTTGTTGTCCGGGGCTTGGCCTTTTTAGGAGAATAGGGCATGGTCCCTTTACCTTTGTCGTCTTTCTCTTTTTCTTCTTTAAGTTGTTGTTCCTCATGTTGTGGCTGATGTGTAACATGTTGTGGTTGCCCTTGCTCATCACTGTCATGCCGCTCTTCATGCTGCTGCCCTTCACCCTCTGTTTGTTGTTCTTCATGCTGTTGCCCTTCATCCTTTTCCTCATCATCATGATCATGCTCTTCTCCCTCTTCAAGCTCTTCTGCTTGTTCTGTAGTGAATTTGAGCTTTTTAGGAATAGGTCTGCTAGAAGAAGGCAGGGGTGATGAGTAGGAGATGTAGGGGATGTATGGACTAGAGGGACAGTGGAGAAATCCAGATGAGTGATGAAAACATCCCAAGAGACCTCTCTCTTTTCAATATGATGAAGAATGATGATTTTGATGAGAGAGTGATGGAAGAGATAGGATATTTGCTGTGAAGGATGTTTATTTTGGACAGTCGAAGCCATTTTATCGATGCTCTTGTGTAAGAAGAAAGGAATATTTAGCAATTTGGCCCTAGTAAAATGCATGAGAATTCGAATGTGATATGCATAAATTTAGGAGAATCTTCCCTCACACGTGAAGTACTTCATGATAATCTTCATGAGAGGGGCGTAGCTAGCTAAAAGATATGAGAAAGGAAAAATAGAAGGACATGATTCTTTGTGCTCAGGTTTTATGAAGGGCTTGTAATCATCTGAGTCCAAATGGCTTTGTTTAAACCATTTCTCGCCAATATAGGGAATTTTAGTGGCTTTGGAGATGGATCTTGGGGAGAACTTGAAGTCAAGGCCTGCCAATTGGAAATGCTTATCTCTGAACCTCAAAGCGCAAAGGTGTGTCAAAGGAGAAAAACTCTTCACCTCTTGCACCCTTTGACAAAACTCTAAGCACCCGACCTCATGAAAATTGAACAATACTGATGGGTGGGCATTAACTTCTTCAGTGGAAATAGTTTCATATCTCTTATGCAATCCACTCCTACTATCCTGCTTGGGAGGAATCTTGTTAAGGATGCTCTCTGCAAAACCAAACTGCCTCAAAAGGTTTTCAAGAATGTGTTCTTCAAACAAAACTCTGCCTTCTCTGTCAATCACTGTTTGATAGGGCAAATTTGTTTCAAATGTTGTGTGAGATGACTTTTAAACACAAAATTCTCTACTCTTTCCAAGACATGACTTTTCCCTTTGTATGCCACTCAACAGAAAATTTTAATGACAAGCCCACAATCAACAAAAGGTACACATAGTCAAAGAGATTTTCTGTGTTTGGACAAGGTCACAGGGTTCTTGGTTCTTTGGTGACAGCAAGACAGCCTTGTAGAAGATAAAAATAAAAGTTCCTCACCATCAACATACCCTCCTTATACTTCATTGTTTCTCATACCCAGTTTTTGACAAACACCTCCAAAGGCAATGGTAGCTCCACTTACTAAAGTCTGTTTTATGGACATATTAGGCAGCAGTGGTTTTTTCTATTTTTACTCTACAAAGATGACCTTTGAAACAGCCAGGCACTTACACAATGATCACTACTGTTGTGGTTAGGCTCGCTGCTTTTCTTTTCAAACCTCTATTTTGTCTCCCTTCAAACACTGCCTCCACCTTTAAAAATTGTTCTGAGGGCAGTTTATATGGTCCTTTGATAGTATTGAAAATCCATCAGTTTCACTATGTAAGGGTTTAGGCAAACGAAACCATGGAAATTCCAAGTCTCAAACATAAAACACAACTACTTATTTCACACTGAGAGTTTCATTCTTTCACCATTGGTTTAGTATTTGAATAACACAGCACTGATCACCCTTATATGATTTTGAATATACTAAGGAGGTGTATGAAATACCTTGAAGATCGATGAGAGTCGTTGTTTGAGGAGTTGGAGCAGGGTTCAGGGCTTTTGGAGGCATTTTGAGGGCTTGAACATGCGTGGCACGTTTAGAATGAGAGAGCACCGTGCAAAACCAATTGTCGAGTCACTTGTCGGGCCGACATGACCAACGCCTACAGGCATGCCGCGCGCTGCTACAGGCATGCTGCGCGCTGCTACAGGCGCGCCGAGCGGTAGTGTAATCCTTTGTTGAAAAATTTCCTGTGCGCGCCATGCAACTCTACAGGCGCACCGCGTGGTCAAAAACCTTTTAAAATTCTACAATTTTGCTCGAAATGCCTCTTCTCTGGTCTTTTGAATAGCACAAGGAACATGGTTTTTCGTTTAGAGAATTTCAAAAAGGTTTTGCAATGGTCCTCAACCTCTTTTGAAAATGAACAAGCCAAAGTACCTTTCGTATTTGATTGGTGAGGGCTTTGTAAGAGAGGTTTGAAAATTCCCTTTCTAAACTAAACTTGAATCCCTTTTCTTTAAAACACAACCTCATACCTTTTTATTTGGAAAAAATGTCATAGTGATAATGACCAGTTGTTTTATAAGCTCAACCCCTTTTTGAAGTAAAACAACCTTTTTTAAGAATCAAAACTCTTACTGCTTCTCATTTAAGGAATGAAACAATGTCCTCCTTTTTGATATCTGCAATGTGGAAGGAAAAACTGATCAGAGTCATGTGAAGGATTGTAGAGGTGCTTTTGAGTGAAACTTACTTTTTGCTAGGGGAAGAAGCTTTAACTATAATTTCAAAATCCCTTTCCACCTCTTGTGTTTGTATAGCTCATCTGCTATTACTCTTGATCAGTTGAAAGAGGTTTTTATGAAAAAGGAAAGAGAAAGCACCTCTGAATATCATCATCATCCATTTTTTTTTTGTCATTTGAAAAGAGGACACCTGTAGAAGACACTTTTTTTTATATGAGGTTTTCTTTGACACTTTGAAGGAGGTAGCTTTTCCCTTTTGCAACCTAAACTGACATTTTTTGCTTCGGATGTTTTGGATATGGTCATGTCTTTTGTGAAAAATGAATGAGATGGCAGGTGCTACTCTGAGTTTATTCTTTGACTGTGGGTAAAAATCAACAAGGGATGATGCACTAGAGCTGAAAAGTGAATAAGGGAAGTTGCCCTTTAGTTCTTCTATGAAGGAGGTCTGCAAGAAGCCTGGTCTTTCATTTATTTCACCTCTTTTTTAGAGCAGTCCCTTTAGAATCTTTTCCATATGCCATGATTTCTTTTCATCCTCAAACCATGATGAGCTCATTTACTTTGCTTATGAAGGAGGCCTTCTTTGACAAATGCCTAGTTTCCTTTTGAACATGATGGTAGAGGTTACTTTGAGATCAAGACCCCTTTGACTCCTTTGACTAACTGCTTTCACAATCTTTCCTCAATGATGATGAACATGTTAGCTTTACATTGTAACTCAATTAATAGTGAACTCATGCAAATAATTTTTAAAACCCACTATTTTTCCTCTGCCTTTAATCATCATTTTAATTCAGAGAACCTTAGTTACTGTCTCACTGTTAATCAAAAAAAATTTCTTATAGTCAGTGCAACTCTTAAAATCAAACTTTGTCCATTTTCCCTCTGCTTATAGATGAAGGAGGCGCTCCTAACCCTCTGCTTGTGAAATGAAGGAGGTTCTTCAGTCTTCAAACCCTCTTCTTATAGATGAAGGAGGTTTTTTAGTCATGTCATATCACCATCCCTTTGACAGTGTTATTTTTCCTTTCACTGTCCTTTCAGGCTTTGACTGTGATCACAAGAGCTTGATGAAAAGCTCTCTATTCTGTGGCTGCATCCCAGGCTCAAGATTAGATTGAGAAGCAGTTGTCTTCTCATGTGGAGCCAAATATTGTCTTCTGAGATTCTGTTAGGCCTTTGTCCTTGAAATATCCATTTAAAACACTGTAAAAACACCTAGAATCAGTTTGACTTATGGTACATGAATTGCTGAGACTTGAGCGTGTATTAGTAGCGGGACCTAGGGTTGTAAACAACTTTATTTGCAGGATGGAAAGGTATGTTATTACTGGTCTATAGCAGATGGAGGTTCTTTGGCTTTTAGGATAGTTTTCCAAGGGAGAAATTCCTAAAGTGCCACTTCCTAACTTAGGGGAGACTTTTTGGATAGATTTGGATTGTTTCTTTAGAGCTGATGGGAAGACTAGTATGGCTGAGGCTAGGTAGGATTTGATAATGATGTTTCATCTCTTCATGGGCAGACTAAAAGGTAAGAGGGAAAAAAAAAATTATGAGTGTTTTCCAGCTGGCAAATTTGACAAATTTTTAGATCAGCTGCTAGAAAACTTGGTTGTTACAACTATTCATCACCAACAAGTGAAAAAACAAGTGAAAATTACTGATGAATAACATATTTATTTAAAAAAATTTGAAAATAGATTCTCCTTTTTTTGTGTTACTCATGAAAAATGTTGAATTCAATTGGACTAATCTTTTCTAGGAGGCCTTTGTAGAACTCAAGCATCAGTTATCTACAACTCCTATTCTGAGAGGACCCGATTGGGCACATCCCTTTCATATATCTTCTGATGCTTCAGATACTGCAATTGTAGCTGTCTTGGGACAAGAGGAAAACCATATCCCTTATGATATCTACTTCATTAGTAAGAATATGACTCATGATGAGCTAAATTATATAGTTACCGAAAATGAATTTTTAGCAGTCATTTATGCTATTAATAAATTTGGACATTACATTACTGGTTACTCTACTTTTGTCCATACTGACCACTCGGCTATCAAGTATTTAATGAAAAAATATGTCACAAATGCTCGAGTCACCAGATGGTTATTTTTATTACAATTGTAGATCGACCAGGTAAAGAAAATGTTGTTGTTGATTTCCTTTCTTGGTTAAAAGTTGATGATAATACTCCAGTAGATGATTCCTTTCTCGAGGAATATTTATTTGTAGTTTCTGCTCACTCACCATGGTATGCAGACATTGCCAATTATCTAGTTGCAGGGAAGTTACCATCACACCTATCACATCGAGAGAAAAGAAAAATCATTCAACAAAGTGCTTGGTATAGCTAGATAAGTGGGTGTCTTCTCTATACAGGACTTGATCATGAAATCCGAAGATGCATTAGAGAAGATGAGGTGTATGATATACTAAAATATTGTCATCATGGTCCTTGCGGAGGGCATTTTTCTGATAAGAGAATGACACATAAAATTCTTAGGATGGGTTATTATTGGCCCTCACTCTTTAAGGATGCAAAGAAATATTTCCGGGCTTGTGATAGTTGTCAGATAATGGGTCAACCTAATCATAGAGATGAAATTTCATTAAACCCCTAGGTAATACTTGAGCCATTTGAAAGATGGGCCTTAGATTTTGTAGGACCCATTAATCCTCCATCCAACCAAAGATTTTATATATTAGTCTGCACAGATTATATGACTAAATGGGTGGAGGCTAAAGCACTCCTTAGAGCTAATGAAGAAGTTGTCCTAGCTTTCCTATTTGAAGAAATATTTGTTAGATTTGGAGTCCCTAGAGAGCTAGTTATAGATGGAGGACCTCCTTTCACTTCTCATGGTTTCAAAGCCACCCTTCAGAAATATCATATTCATCATAGAATGACTACACCATACCACCCCCAAGCCAATGGACAGGTGGAGATCACAAACAAAGTAATAGAAGCCATTCTAACAAAAACAGTGAAGGAAAACTAGAAGGATTGGTCTCAAAGGCTCCCTAAAGTGATATGGGCTTATAGAACTACCTAGAGAAATACTACAAGATTTTCTCCCTATGAATTGGTTTATGGTAAAAGTGCTATTTTTCCTGTGGAATTTGAAATTAAAACCTTAAGGATTTCTTTAGCTGTTAACCTTGATTTGACTGATGCATAGGCAGCTAGGTTACAACAAATTCATGAATTGGATGAAAAAATATTAGATGCCATTCATAAAAAAAATATGATCCAAAAACAAAGAACAAAGTGGCATGATAAACTCACCAAACATAAGAAGTTCCAAAAAGGTAACTAGGCTTTATTGTATGATTCTCAGTTTGAAAATTTTCAAGGGAAACTACATACAAGATGGCTGGGACCTTACAAAATAGATACTGTTTTTCCCAATGGAATAGTAAGGCTCTTAACAATTGATGAATCTAAAACACCACTATTAGTAAATGGTCATCGGCTTCGTCTGTACCAGCGCCCTATTTCCAAAGAATATTTTAAGGCCACTTGCATGGCAGATGCACATTATCTCTTTTTAGGGGAGCCTTCTGCTCCTCATTGCATTTGATTTTTCTGAATTGCATTTTTAGCATTAGATTAGGTTTCTTAAACTAATAATCCCTGTCAAGGGCTGGCATGATACAATTGGTTATTTTGCAGATTCTTGAGTCAGGAAAGGCTTACCATGAAAGGACAATTTCACCACAAGCAGATCCAAGCTTCATTTTGAGAAGCATTTCTCCCCTCACTTCAACTCATTCATAGTTCACTTCCCCATCTTTTAGTAACATTTCATAATTAATTCCCTTCATTCCTTTTTCCCTTTTCATGTGATTTTCCCTATTTTTTCACATTGCTGAAACACCATTCTTCAACAAATACTTTCCCCATTTTTCACATTGCTGAAACACCATTCTTCAGCAAACATTTTTCCCATTTTCCCACTGTTAAAACACCACTCCTCAGCAACACTTTCCCTATTTTCACATTGCTGAAACACCATTCTTCAGCAAACATTTTTCCCATTTTCCCACTGTTAAAACACCACTCCTCAGCAACACTTTCCCTATTTTCCCATTGTTGAAACACTACTCTTAAGTAGCATTTCATCCATTTTTCCCGTTGCTGAAACACCATTTCTTTCTCCAAAGATATTACTATGCAGCATTTTTTGTCATGAAACCATCTTCTTCAGTTATTTCATTCTCACTTCTCTTATTGCTCATGCTACTCCTATCCTTTCACTGCCTTCTCCTATGATTAAAAAAACCTCTAATATGATCTCCCTCATGTTTCAAAAAGCTTCTAAAGTTCTTCCATGACTATTGAGCCATTATAAGCAAGCACTATATTTTTCGAACTACAAGTCAAAGGTAAACATGAGGTATATAAATTTTATATGCAAGTACAATTAAACTATGGTTAAATGAAAAGATTTCACAAATATCCATACATTTAAAGTCATCATTTCAGCCGTAGTTGGGGGGGAATATTGAAATTATATGCCATAATTTCACAACATGCCAATTACTGGCATATTTCTTACCCATTACCTCACTCCTTCACCATTATTCCATGTTCTCATTCGCAAAATTTACTCTATTTGAAGTGCGATAACTTGGATTTTGATTGTGCATTTTACCAAATCTGGTTAACTATGGGAGGACCTATTATTTGACACGAGCCCGACTCGATATCTTTGCTTGAATTATACCCAGAGGTGTATCAGATTTTTCAGTAGGCAGGCTGGGTAGGATATTTTCAGAGGATTCGAGAATTTTATCCACAACAGGTCCTTGAATTTGCACGAAATCTCCAGGAAGATTATCCTACTGTCCAGGGAGTTCGAATTCTAGTCTCAGAGGGTGACATAGCACAGTTTTCACGTCTGTCGATCACTGGCACTTGATGGTTTAGTCAAAAGCATATCATTTTGAGTGCACAACAAGATTTTCTTCTGCCAGGAGAACAAGTCAAGCCAAAGGCCGGGGTGTCTGACTTCACTCATTACTGCCTCCTTGGCTGAAAGTTGCTGAATTCGTAAAACATTACCTTACTTGTGACGATCGCTACCAGGTAGTATACCAGAATTATTTTGTCTTGTTGAATCATTTACGACATGGTCGATTGCTAAATATTCCTTATTATTTACTTGGGTGTATTAGAAATATGTCACATTATTGCAGACATGTAAAATTCCCACTCTTTTCCCTCACCCATTACTGTCTTGTTTAGCTACTGATTCAGAGGGGTTTTTTTCAACAAAAACCTCCTCTAAACAATCCACCCCTAGACCCTGAGCAAGCTGTTGAAATTCCTCAAGAAGATGCTAAAATTTCTCAAGAAGTTGCAAAAAATCCTCAAGAAATTCCTGAAAATCCCCACAAGCAACAACCAGAGAACATCCCTAACCCTCTTGCAATTCCACCTGAAGAACCAACTGATCCAGTTAACCTTTCTTCCAGTCCATCCCACAACCTAGAAAAATAATTTGATCTCACTGTCCATATCCCCAGTGATGATTCCCAAGTTGATAACCCCCCCTCCTCTATTCGTAAAATGAAAAGGCAAATCACAACCACCTTTCTACCAAAAAGACGAACAAGGGTCGCAACTAAAGCAGCTACCTCCTCTAAAATCCCTTCTCCTCGGGAAAAACCCTCTCACAAAAGGAAAAAGAAAACTACTGCTTTTTTTGCCTTCTTACCTAGGAGAAGAATGACGACGTCTATTGAAGCAACAACCATTCCTACTACCCTAGAACTTGCAACCATTTTGTTAAAACTCCATACGCCACCACCCTCCTAAACCCCAGAATTATTACCTGTCTCACCCAGTGGCACTAAGACACAAGAACCAGATGCCTAGGGTACTGTGACATCATTTTCTATAGAACAAGTAGCTATCACACAAGAACCAGCTACTCAATCAGTAGTTGTCCCACAAGAACCAACTACTCAGTCAGTGGCTGAAACACAAGAACCAGTTGCCGATGTACAAGAAATAGACACCTAGGATGCTACTTATTCAGTAGCTTCAATAAAGGAACCAGCTCTAGATATCACACAAGAACCAACTATAGCTGAAACACAGCAACTAGTTCCTGAGACTGCCACTGATACACAAAGCCCAGTCACTTTGGCTCCCCTTTTACAAGAGAATGAGTTTCTAAGATCAGAATTGGAAACCTATAAGCAAGAATTGGCGATAGAAAAGGAAGCCTCTGACAAGGAGCTCAATTTGTATACCCTAGCTCATGCAGCATCCATGGCAGACAAACACATAGAAAATGATCTATATAAGGAATATATGTGCAGCTAATGTGGAAACATTTATTAGCAAGCAGGATATAAGATAGTTCAAGTCCCAATGCCGAAAGCATCGACATCTTCTGAAGTCAAAGAGGAACACCCTACTATTACACAAGAACCAGTAGGGCCTTTCAAAATTTCAGAAAAAGAAGTTAATTTACAAGTACCCCAGCCTATTGTATCTGTTAAATCTGAAGTTCCTATTGTTATTTCTATTCAGCCTACCACGTGAAATACTGAAACACAAACTAAACCATGTAATGTGCAGCAAATAATGAATAAATGGAAGAAATAATATTCCATTTCTTAAGATAAAACCTTGCAGCAACATAAATTAGTTTGGCAGAATCATATATATTCAAACTGGGAGATCTTGGAGCAAAAACTCTAGCAATCTAGAGTTTATAAGAAGGAGAATAAAGAGCTAAAAGGAAAACTACTCCTAATTTTTGAACTGGTACAAAAATTATTGGCTACTAGGAAAACATCTCTAAATTACTCTCTATTCCTCATAGAACGCCTTGTTTATTTTCAGTTGAAAGCAATCAAAGATGGAAGACCCCATGAGGTGCTTACATCCGAACAGTTTGTGAAAAAATTTACAGAAGCCTCCACCGGTGATCAACACTTACTATGTGAGTTTTACCTTCACAATGAAGCCATCCCTGAAAACAGAAGGTTTAATCTTAACCCTCTTTTTGGCGACATTCAGATCAGGGCATTTGCCTCTTTCCTTGCTAATTAGATTACATGGAAAACTTCTTTTCTTGCAACCAGGCATAATGAAGACAACCATCTTCTCTGGATGAGGCCAAAACCAGAGAACCCTGCTATCTTTGTGGCAGAATATTATCAATTTTTGAAGAAACCAGGGATGACTGAACATATACAGAAATTACAAGCTTCAGTACTCCAGGATTGTCACCATTTTATTAAAGCCAAAGAAACTGCTGCCTTGAGAGAAAATAATATGTTTTGGCAACAATATTCTAATGAAAATAAGGAGTACAATCCTTTAAGTCCTACTAATCTCGAAACTGCATTCTCTAGAGTACCCAATTACATCAAATGTGTTCAACAATGCACTGAAAAGTGGATACGGTACCACTTTCATTTTCCTATTTTATGGATGCCAGCAGAGGAATATCATGCTCATCATAGGTTTGCCAACAAGGATGAAGTAGCAGGTTGAAAAATATTGCAAAATTTGCAAGGGTTTAGAGCCTTAATAGACAATACCTTCCATAGCTACTGCCTAAGTAACTTGCATGCCAAAAGCTAGTATCCAGACTCTGATTCAGATTAAAGTTGCCCGAGGACATGCAACCTTTTTAGTTGGGGGGGATGTTAGGACTCTATAATGTACCTTTTTTACCATACATTTTGCTATCATTCCACTCTTTTCCATTCCATATTTAAAGCCTATACTCTCACTTTCATCCATTCTTCCAAAGGAATATAACATTCTTCTCTTTACTACATGTTTAACTTGTTTTACATGTAATTTTACATTACTTTCATATTTAACCATTAATCGAAAATATATAGTTGTTGAAATAGTTTGAAGACTGTAGTTAATTCATCATGGATGTTTGAACCGCGTTGCTGAAACCGTTTGAAGACTAAAGTTAATCCATCATGGCTGTCTAAAGACCGTGTTGTTGAAACAGTCAGGATAGTACACAAATCCCGTTGCTGAAACAACCCGTGATTTGTGATTTTGAAGCAGTATTTCAGGCTCGACAGCAAAAAGAAAAGATAAGTAAGGAAGCTATTACACTGGCCGTAACAACTGCACCTTGAAGTCAGTACCATCGTAACCATTGTAACAACATTTTGATATGGAAGAATAGAAGGTCCTATTTCAGTATAGAAGATCAGATTGGGTTAAAAATAGGATTTCTACAATGTAATCAACTGTGTAATAGATGTCTCCTCTTTGAAAAGAGGAGACATCAACATTAGAAGGGAGATGATGGAAGGTTCATTTTGAAACAGACTTACAGAGAAGGAACGTGAATCCTTTGTAATATGTTACTTTCGACAGATGAATAAAATCTTGTTCTCAACATTTCATTTTAATTCCTTCTTTTGGGGAATCTTGTGAGAATGAAAGGGCCCACCTTCTTCACAAGATTCACCCATTTATTTCCGTAGTTTTTTAACTGTTATTTTCATTTATACCTTGTTAAACTCTGTTTGCTAAAATCATTTATGCAGTATTGGAACTATGTTATCTATTGCTGAAACTTTGTTTCGATTACTTGTTGCATTGTTTTCATACAATTCATTCCTAGGTATTTGTGGATTATTTTAATTGGAAATCTTTTTTACAGAATTAGTTTGTGAAATCTTGGTAATCAAAAACAGGTGTTGAAGATTCCTACTTGGGGAATAGGGTCCTGTTCTCTGTTATAGCATAATTGGTCTTTCCTTCTACAGATTAATTTCCTTTCCTGGATTGTTGTCTTTTTAATGTAATCCAGGATTCTTTTGGTGATTGTATGCAATAGAAAGATTTCCTTTGTTGTAACTCAAGTAGACTTCAGTTTGTTTTTTTTTTTTCTAAATAGGACTAATTCTATTGATTATGAAGATACTGATACAAAACTGCCAAGACTGCTGTTGTGAAAGCCAGCCAGCCTGGGTTGATTAGCTGTACTGTTCTTGAGTAGCCTGGGTCGCCCAAGATGGGAAACTGACCCAGTGACTCTGAGTAATTGGACCGCCCATAGATGGGAAACCGGCCAGAAACATATACAAGACATATAGTAACTGATAAAGAAAAAAACTAGAAGCAGCGCCTGCCCAACAAGTGGGTATCTAGAACAGTGGAAAACAAAAAAACCATCAGTAATCGAGCCCAGGGGATCAACCCTCTTGCTCAGAAGACATCGGTTCTTCTTCGATTCTGCATGCATATTCATCTCCAGTGCTGCCATCCTCCTTTTCTGCCAGACTGTCGGACTTCTCTTTCTGGTGCTCTGCTTCAGTGCAGGCTCCTGAGTGAAGAGAAGGAATGGGACAGGGGTCGGGAGGGGCGGAGGGAGGAACAGAGAGGGGAATCTCTTCACGAAGGGATACAGTGATAAGGGCAGTAATGATAGAGTCAACCGAAGTGCAATGGAAACATAATTCTGCGTTCTGGGTGGTCTGTCGGATTGTGGACCCTCGCAACCTGCTACCAGGAGAGTTGAGAAGATGAGGAGGGGCGTGGTCATCAGGGGAGAGGGGCTGACAGGGAGGAGCGTGAATGTCAGGGGGAGGGGGATGACAAGGAGGCGCATGGTGAGCGTCAGGGCAGCAGAGATATTACCTATGGCTCGCGTGTGCCCACGTCCTCTGCCAGCAAGAGAAGCTCTGCCTCTGCCCCTACGTCTACCGCCTCGTGAGGGTGGTGGAGGAGTGAGGTCGTCTCCATCAGAAGAAGAGCTGAGTTCAGAAAGGGGCGAGGGAGGGATATCAGAGCGAGAGCCATGACTGACCCCACGTCGAGCCCGCATTCTTTGACGGAGGCGTGGCATGATTAGCAGCCGGGGGCGCAAACAAGGCTGACTTAGGTAGGAGCTGGGGGAAGGGGAGGAAACAATGAGGCCACCAGGGCGATTGTGATTATACAAAAGAGCAGTAGAATCGTAGGTCCGATTAACAGTGGGGCAGAGAATCTGAGAATTCAAACTGAGACCGAAAGGAGGCGAATTACCTGTGAAGAGAGAGTCCAAATTGCCAGAAGAGGCGAGCGCTCCGCAACAGGGGCCTTTGGAGAAGTGAACGCCTGGAAGAATTTCCAAGCAAGCCAAAAGATTACAGCGCTAACCAGTTTGTGTTTTTCAACTAGAAGTTGCTGAACCAGGTGGGCAAGAACTTCTGAGAGGAGTCAGAATTTCCTCATGTCGCCCAGCACTCTGATCTTCATCCATGGTGGAGGCAAATAGCATAACCGACGCCATATACCACAGAACGGAGGTGCAATTAATTGTGCAGTGAACAGCCCAAGGCATATTAATAACTCCTATGCTGTGAGCGCATGAAGCCATGTGGGCAGGGCATGCAAGCGACATTGGGGCTTGCGTTGATGCCGATGGCCCTTTAATTCTCAGTATCAGCCGCATCCGGCGGGAGGCGATCCTTGTGCACAAGGATGTTGCAATTCTGTTGAGTGTCTTCATCATGTATGATAGTGAGGGGGCCATGAGTTATCATACTATTGCTTTCAATGCCAAAATTGGCCAAAAGGTCAGCTACCTTGTTGCCTTCCCTCATGACATGGGTGAAGGAGATGGCTCGGGTGTGTTGGAGCCATTCACTTATCTTGGCAATGCGGGCAGCCAGACGCCAACTGTGAGTCACCTTGGCTGGATCGGCTCCCCAAAGAAGCTGATTAGCAATATGGATGAGGATCTGAGAGTCTCCTTCGATAATGATGGGGAGAAAATTGTGCTGAAGCGTTAAATTCAAGCCTTGCCAGAGGCCTTCAAGCTCTGTAGAATTATTAGTGTCCCAGCCTCTGGACCCAAAGAAGAGGTGCTGAATCTCTCCTGTAGAGTCTCTAACGATGCCTCCAAAACCCGCTTGTCCAGTATTCCCCTTGGAAGCTCCATCGAAGTTTAGTTTGAACACCCCTGGGGGGGGAGGAGTCCATTTTAGAGGAGTGCTGGTGATCTTCTTCTGTCGAGGCTGCAGAGTGATCCCCAATTTGAGATTCCAATTTTGCCAGATCAGGATTTCTTTCTGCTGCTTGGGGAGATCTTCTTCTTGCCAAGAATGAAGAGCTAAAGTTTCCTGAAGGTTGCCAATGAAGGAGAGCCACAAAGAGTCCAGGGAGGTGGATTGGTTTTTGAAAATGCGTCTATTGCGCTCCTTCCAAAGAGTCGAAAAAATCAAACCAGGTAGGAGCATCCAAAGGGTATTGAGAAGGGTAGAGTCATATGGGCGTTTAGGCCAATTGCGGAGGAGGAAAGTAATGTCACTAGAGGGCTTGCGCTTCTGGCATCGAAAGCTGCATTTGTTCCAAAGGGAGTCGGCCAGCGGGCAGAGGAGCATAAGGTGTTGGATGGATTCATCACTAATGGCACAGTTGGGGCACCGAGAGGGGCCAATAAAGCCTCATTTAACAAGGTTATCCCAGGTGAGAATGCGTTTATGACTTAAGAGCCAGAGGAAGGTAGAAATTTTAGGCCAGGTGTGGGGATTCCAAATCATCTGCCAAAGGGGATCACGGGGGAGGGGGAAAGGGTGCATCAGGGAGTAGGCTTCCTTGGTTGTGAACATTCCTGTAGTGGTATGACCCCATCTAAGAATATCAGAATCCGGTGAGCTTCTGATTTGCCTTCGCTATAGTTCCTGATCGAGATCCTTGTGCAATGGTTCCTGAGCTTGAGCTATAATGTGATGCGATGGCTTCCATTGCCAATACCCATTTCTGTCTGTATCCATCCAATACTCATTGATTTTTCCATCTAGTTCAACTCTGGCGTCTCCATGGTTGAGCAGGGGAAACTTTTCCAGCAGGGGGGATTCTTGTTGCCAGGAGTCTGTCCAGAATCGCGCAGATTGACCATTGTGAATTTCCCAAAAGCTATGCTGTTGGATGAGTGCATAGTGCTGCTTTGCAGCGTTCCAAATCAAGGAGCCCGGGTTGGTAGGAGTTAATCGAACTAGGTCTGGAGTAGCTCTGTTGTTAGCATACTTGGCTGTCCAAATTTGGGCCCAAGGAGTTTGAGGTTTGGAGACCCATCTCCACCAAACTCGAGCTGCCATTACTGCATTGCTGTGCAGGGGGTCTCTCAAGCCAAGACCACCGTCTGCTTTGGGAGTGCAGACCGTTCTCCAGTTCACTAAGGCCCATTTGCGATTATGCCTAGAGGAGCCCTAGAGGAAGCATCTTTGGAGAGCTTTGATCTGTTTGAGTACCCATTTCGGGGCAGCAAGGACAGAAAAGAGGTAGAGAGGCATGGATTGTAAAGTAGCTTTGATCAGAGTGAGTCGACTGACCATATTGAGAGCGCAAAAGGTCCAAGAGGAAAGGCGGGATTCCAGTTTCTCAAGGAGCTGATTCCAGGAAGAGTGCTTGATGGCAGAATCCGTGAGGGGAGCTCCAAGGTATTTGTCAGGAAGAGTGGCCACTGAGAAGCCAAGAATGCGGGCAATGTTGACTTGAGCAGGGATGGGGGTATGAAAGAAGAAGATCTGAGACTTGGAGTCATTGATGGTTAGCCCAGAAGCTTGAGAGAAGAGAGTGAGAGCAGCTTTAAAGGAACGAGCTTCTTGGACCGAGGGATGACCAAAGAGCATATTATCGTCAACAAATTGTTGATGGGTGGAAGTGGGAGCCCCATGGAGGGAAAGACCACGCAGGTGACCCAGACTGGCTTCTTTGTGAATGAGTCTACCCAGCCCTTCAGTCATGAGAACAAAGAGAAAGGGTGAAAGGGGGTCCCCTTGTCTGATGCCCCTGGAAGGGCGAAAGGGGAGGGAAGGAGAACCATTGAGAAGAATAGAAAGGGAAGAAGAGGAGACAAGGTTCATGATCCAACGTACCCACATGCTATCAAACCCAAAAGCACTTAAAATTTGCTGGATGTAAGTCCAGTTTAGCTTGTCAAAAGCTTTTGAAAGGTCAATTTTGAGCAACATACCTGGCCTCTTGCAGATCTTCAGGGAATGGATGATTTCATGTGTAAGAATGATGCCATCCAGTATTTGTCTTCCTTCAACATAGCCTGTTTGTTCGGGCGAAATGAGGAGAGGTAGAAGTGGTTTGAGTCTATTGGCTATGACTTTAGTAATGACCTTGTAAATAACATTGCAAAATGCAATGGGCCTAAACTTTTCAGGCCTGCTGGTTTGCTCCTCTTTTGGTATTAGTGCAACAAAGGTGGAGTTGAGGGAAGGCAGGATCCAGTGCATTGTTCTTGATTCCTCCACCAGTTGCCAAACCTCTTCTCTAATGAGATCCCAGAAGTGGTGGAAGAAGTTAGCCGTGAAGCCATCCGGTCCAGGAGCTTTTCCATCTTTGAGTTGAGCCATGGCAGCATCTACCTCTTGAGGCGAGATTGGACGAAGCAGCATTTGATTGTGGTCGTCAGTGATCAATTTGGGAATGAGCTGTGTGATTTGATCAATGGCCGGCTGTCTATTATCATGTTGTTCCTTTTGGAGATCCTTGAAGTAGGTTACCAACTCTCTTTCCATGTCCTCATGCCGCTCCATACGTTCCCCTTGTTGGTTGGTGATGTGGCTGATTCTGTTTTGCATTCTTCGTTGTATGGTTGTGCTATGGAAGAACCTAGTGTTTCGCTCTCCTTCCTTCAACCAGCGAACTCTAGATTTTTGTCGCCAGAGGATTTCCTCTTGCTTGTATCTGTCCTCCAATTCTCTTTGTAGCTCGATTTCTTTGGATGCAAGAGAATCCGTTCTTCCAGAGGTGATAAGCTCCTGCTGTACAGCCTTCATTTGTTGTTCCAATCTTCGCTTCTCTGCAAATATGTTGCTAAAGATATTGTGGTTCCAATCTTTGATGTGCTCCTTGACCCATTTGAGTTTTTGCTGAAATTGGAACATTTTGGATCCTTTGGGCGGAATGAAAGTCTTCCAGACCGAGTGAACTAAGTCAGAGAAGGAAGGGTGCGTAAGCCAAAAGGCTTCGAACCTGAAGGGCTTTTTGAGGTGAAATCCTATGGTTTGCCACTGAAGCATTATGGGCCAATGATCAGATCCTGGGACAGGGAGGATGGTCCCGATGATTTCTCCGCCTGCATGGATAGCGTTGTCTGATAAGAGAAAGCGATCCAGCTTTGAGGCGATGTGTTGCCTGCCCGTTCTGCGATTGCTCCAAGTGAACATGCCATTGCAGAAGGGGATATCCATAAGCCAGTTACTGTTGATAAAGTCCTTGAAATGGGCGCTTTCCTGATCCAATCGGGCTCTGCCTCCAGATTTTTCAGTTAGCCGCATGATCATATTGAAATCTCCACCCAGAATCCAGAGGGGATGAGTCCGATTGGAATTGAGATGCTCAAGGGTGTTCAAAAGTGCCACCTTACTAGCATGATCTTGGGGAAAATAAACATTGGACAAGTGTCCATGGATGTTGGTGCCAATAGGGTGAAAAGTAGCCTGAATGAGGTTATGAGAGGCATGAAAGTTGCTAACCTGTAGGGCTTGCGGATTCCATGCTATTGCTAAGCCTCCTGAAGATCCTGCAGCATCCACAGCCACCGATCTGCTACTAGACCAAGCTCTGGATAAAATAGAGCCCAGCGTTTGACTGTTACACTTGGTTTCTTGAAGGAAGAGTAAATGGGGCTTCTCCTTCTGTATCAAGTTCTTTATCATTCTATACTTTCCGGGACCATTGAGTCCTCGCACATTCCAGGATATTAAATTCATTGAGAACTGTTTGGAAGGGGTTTAAAGAACCTGGTAAGCTTGGGATATTGTCCCGATTCCACCAAAATCTGTCCTAGGGCAATAGTGCGCTACCAGTCAGGCGTTCTTCCCCTTTTCTTGGTTTCTTTCATCACCTTCAGACTATCCCAGCGACTGCCGGGTTGGACCCCCAGTTTCTTGTGCTGTTGAACTTTGGCTAGGGCAGCCTCAAGAGTGTCGATCTGTTTTTGGTTGATCTTATCGAATTCCTTTCATTCACAAGCTTCTTCCAGACCTGTTAGATCCAGTTCACTGATGGCAATGCTATCAGTGTCCTCTTCCATTTGGATTACCTGTTCAGGCTGCTGCTGATCTGAGTGTTCCAAGGTGACTATAGGGGTTGATCCCTCCAAGAACGAGAGACTAGGGTCCCAAGTGACTTGTTTCTGCTTGAGCTTGGGGTTTGGGTCAGAAATATCAGCAGAGGTAGTAGATGGAGGGGTAGGCGATGGAGATGCGGGATTGGGTTGATTTGGGGGAGTGACAGAGGGACCAGCAAGGCTGGAGGAGGCAGGAGTTGGATCAGATGAGGGATCAGTTTGAGCAAGCACAGCGAAGCTGTTGCTGGTGGAAGGGTTGGAGGCTGAGGGGCTAGATTTCTTTCCAGCAGCAGGTTTTCTGCTATTTCTTTTCCGGGGGGCAACTTTTGTAAATCCATCTTCCTGAGCTTTGCTTTCCTCTTCCGCTTTTCGAGCTTGGACAGTTAAAGGACAGTCTCTATAGAGGTGTCCATGAGCGTGACATCTTCTGCATCTGAAGGGCACATATTCATAGTCCAGGGGCTGGATCCATTCAAAGTCATCATGAAAGATACTTACCGCATCAGGTAGGGCATTGTCCAGGTGCATTTGTACACATATTCGGGCATAGGAGGTGTATCTTCGGAGCTTGGTTTCTTCAGCGACTTTTATGAACTCTCCTAGCCCCGATCCTATTGCATGCAGGGTTTCCTCATCCCAGTATTCAAGCGGTAATGAGTAAAGCTGAATCCAAACCGGCGCCCAGTTGAAGTTTTCCTTGTCAGGGTTGAATCTCTCCACCCAGTTCCTCAAATATAGCCCTGCTGAGTTGAAAAAATAAGGGCCTCCATCCATAACCTTGTTTCGGTCTTCCAGACAGTTGAATGTGGCAGTGAAGAAACCCTTTGCTCCGAGCTGCAGAGAGACTGCCCCTTTGGGTTTCCATTTGGATGCAATCCAGCCCTGAAGGGCCTTTTCTGTTGGCCAGAACCCTACAAATTTTCCAATGAGGGCATGGTCCCTCATGTACTGAATCCTAGCATTTATCCTATGACTAGGCAGATCTATTTTTGGCCGTTCAGATGCAATGGGTTTGCAGGTGGTTGAGGTGGCTTGCTGCACTTCCGTCCTTGCGTCAGGGGAAGGCTGCTGGGCTGCTCCATTCGTCGTGTTGTTGTCAGACTTGTCCTGCATGCGGATCTCCGGACCAGCTTCATTTGCAGGGGGAGGCTTGCCCCCCCCCGTTTCTACCTCCATTCTACTTTGCAGGCCTGCGCTGCCAATGGTGGAACGTGCAGTCAGAACTTGCGCGTTGCTAGCAGACAGTCGTGAAAGCTAGGGTTTGCAGAGGTGGAAAACCCTAACTTTTTTTTCAGAGCGCAACATAGGTTTCAGTAGACTTCAGTTTGTTGAAGCAAGGTGTGATTAGTATAATTTTTATTACAACATTTCATTGCTTTTGAGTTTGAGCATATACAGTGTGCGATTGCCTTTGAAATAAATAGACTTCCCTGGGTTGACAATTTATGTAGCACTTGATTGTTTAAATTAATAAGAAATTAAAGTGACCAACAAAGGGCAGCTCAGGGATAAATGGTTCTGTGGATGAACTAACGATGTGTTGAGGATATGATGAATATATGATCCAAGGTTGCAAAGGCAACTCAGGACTAACAGGCTTTGGGGGTGAACTGATAGTGGAATCTGTATAGGAAGTGGCAGCATACAGAGTAGAATATACTACTGGAAAGATGGTGGTGGATAATTGAGAAAAATGGAGGTTTAAATTGAGACAAAAAATTGGCTAACTTGATAGCTTCATCAATGTCTTTAACTTTTGTGACACTTACCCTCTCTACTGGACTTTGAATTTCAATTTTATCTGATTTTATAGGTGCTGAAATAACTTTCTATTTTTCAATCACAAAAGAAGTAAAAACAGGATCTAAAACAGTTTCCTTTAAATTAGTTTCAGATTTGGTTCTAAATAATGTTTTTTCAAACTTCAAATCAAATTCAATGTCTGATAAGCTTACTAATTCTTTGGGTAAAGAATCAACTCTTTTCAGGGGTTCTTCAGTTTTTGAACTAATAGTTTGTTTTTTTCTTTTTCCTATCTGGTCCGGATTGTCTACTATATCTGTAGGGTTGGGATCAGGGTTAGATCTAGTATAACAGACTTTCTTTGGAGCCAGAACGATTATTTTATAAATACACACAACCTTTAAACTTAACCTTAAAGTAGAAAATATATGTTTAAAAATATTCCTCCAAGATTAAACTTAAAACTGGAGAGTGGTTAGGTCCCTAGTATGGTCACCAGTATGTCATCACCCTAGTAATTCTTAGGTCATGGCATTTTGGTTTATAGTTAAAGAAAACTAGGGGTAACCAAGAACCTCTTTTTAAACTCAGGATCTAGCCTTCCCAAATTCCAGAGAGGGATCTCTACTGAAGATTTATGCTTGATTAGCTATAAGATTTTGGGCCAGGTATGATTGGAAAGTAGGGTTTGTTTTGAAACTTTTGGTGGGAATAAAAGGTTATTCAAGGTAAACTACAAGGGGATCTACTAGATCATTGGGCTATGGAGTCAACTTTCTAGGAAAACAGAGCTAGGAAATAAGGTCTAAAGAGAAAATATACTAAGGGCAGGGTAGATGACCTTCAAAGGGTTTTGAAATAGGCTTTTTGATGAAATGGGTGAAATATGAAAAAAAGGCAATTAAGAATCCTTAGGTTACAAAAATGAAGATTAAAAGAGGGGATCAAATAGGGACTAAGAGCATTTAATAATTCTATAATCTGGTTATCAAGCAGAAAACATAATAATGAACAACTACTAAAAAACTGGGAACTTTTTATCCCTAATAATGTTTAAGCTTTCCTAGTTAATCATTAAAGAGAAAAAACATTAAAATGTATGTATGGAAACTTTTGAAAGATAAAACAGTGAAAACAGGAAAATACTAGACTTATCTGGTCAGCAAAAGAATCTTGAGTTATGATGTCTTTAATCTTAATTCTAGTCTGTTGCTTTACTGATTGACTCACACAAACTTCAATATATCCAACAAAATGACTATAGTAGTCTTGATAAATTTTATCCCAACCTTAATACTTCGAAAAGAGAAGTATTGATACAAAAATTATTACAAAATATCTGAGAGACATGTAGGAATATATCTAGGAAAAAATGAAGTTTATTACATAGAAAGAGGGACAGCTACAAAACAAACTGGCAAGCTGTTCTCTTATCAATAAAAAATAGGACAAATTATCATAACTTGTTGCTGGGTTGTAGCTGCTCAAAATGCTTGCAGGCATTTTGGAAAAAGATATTTTTGGAGATGACTTGAAAGACACTCTTTCCATTTAACATCTTTTCAGTTGTGCTTTATCACAGATACTCTTTACGCTGCTCCTTTTACTGCTTTATTGTGGTAAAATAAGGAATTATCTACAGTAAAAGGTATTTTGACTGATACTCTTTGAATCTGTTTCTGATCCTGACACACTTTGACTGCAAATTTTCATAGCAAGTCAGTGAATTACTGCTATTGCCCTACACTGGGAATTCTCATACTTTTCAGTTTCCTATAACTTTCATCGGCCTCTGTATACTCGGAAAAATTGGGCTTAACCATAAAAATATGTTTGATCTCATTTTGTAAAAAGAACAAGTTTTCAAAATATTCCAAAATGACTTTACTAGTTGGAGACCATTGTGGTAAAGGTTTGTTGACCTGCTCTTTGGCATAAACCCTGATTTTGTTATCATAATCCTTTTGTGCCACCAATTTTTCATTTAAAGCATGAATATCTGGTAGGCCTTCTTGTGTTAGTACTGTATATTTGGCCCAAAATCTTATGATTGCCAAGTTCATATCCTTACATCTGTCCTCCAAATTATTCATCATATTTCTCTTATTCAGGACTTTTTTGATTTGTAGTATGCTTTTAGTTCTATCCTAAATTTTTAGTTCTTCAAGCTCTTCTCTGTGTCTTCTATTAAAAAATGCAATAATTTTCAAGATTTCTGATGGTGCCCTTTAAATTGATTATTTCTTTATCTTTCAAGGACATGTCTTCCATAGCCTTTAATATAGCATTTGTTTCCCCTGGTGGATTTACCTGTGAAGTAGATGAAGAAGTGGCAGAGATATCTTTAGAAGTGATTGACACTGCAGTTGCCAACACTCCTTTAGGTGCCAAATGTTCTGCCAATGTAGAGGGAATAGTTGTACTTACAGTTGGAATAATTGTGGGAATGGGGACTTCCTGAGATTTCTTCAATATTTCATTTTCTTGCATGATAAATTCTATTTGATTTTCCATATCTTTAATCTGTGGTGTAATCTTCAAAACCAGTTGCATAGCTTCCTCTTTTTCTATATTTTCCTGAAGAAATTCTTTTGCCTAAGGGTGCTCACTTTGTGGCAATTTGAGTTGCTTTCTTAAGGCTTCAATATCCTCATTCTTCCGCCTTATCAATTTTTTAGCAACTTCAGTATTAGAGGGATCTGCTCCAGTTTCAATCACCAAATCTTCTAAGGACTTGATCCTCAAATCCTTAGCATGGAGAGATGCTTTATCTAATTTCATTTGGGTTTGCAAATTAGATACAGTCTTCTGAAGCATGGTAGCACTCATTGTTTTTCTTACTACCTTGAATATAGCATTTTTGATGCACTCCTATGGAACTCTATCTGATCTAGTTCATGTATAGTATCAGCATTTACTGCAAATTCTGTCTTCCTGTAGTCTGTGGTTGAATTTGGATTTCTTAATATTGGTTGGAGAAAAGAAATGATCATTTTATTCATTGAGTAATCAAATGTTGTCACTAGTCTGTCTTTATCTCATGGCTTTTCCTTCATAATTTTAGAATAAAATTCATTCTTGATTTCTTCATTCTTTTCCCTGATTTTCTAGAACCTCTTCTGAATATCAGAATCAGTTTCTTCTGTTGTTTTAGAGGAAGAGGGACCTTCTGTATTCATTTCTACTTCAACCACTTCCTTTCCTTTTCCCTATGCTTGTACCTGTTCATTGTGAATTTACCTGAGTGTTTCATTAATAATTATTGTGGCCTCATCATCTGTTTGCTGATCATTATTATCATCTACATCAATGACTCCCCCTTTTTCTAGAGTAGTGATTTTGGCCCTTTTGTTGTAGACTGTTTTAAATTTATTTTCAATTATTGTTTCTACCAAATATCCTTCTTCTTTTCTTGGCCTTTTATTGGATACCTCTGCTGGTTGGTTAACTGTGACCACTTGTGTACTATCCATTTGATTTTCCTGGATATTATCTGTCTGCATCTCTTGATCATCATCAATTAAAGTTTTTGCAACCCATTCCAACTTATTGGCATATTTTTCAATTAGTGGCTTTGATTCATGGAGAAATGGGGTTAACTTGTATTTGACCTTGAGGTTGCTCAGAATACCTTGAGAGTCATAGTTCCAGCAAAAGCTTTCTTGGAACTTGAATACTGATAATTTGCTTCTTACTTCTTTCAAAGCCTCTCTGTTGTTAGCTATGAAAGAGCCAATTTGACTTTTTAATTTGAATTGTGCTTTCTTTTTAGATGCTATAAAGTTCACTGCATCTGCATTTAAAATCTGTCTCAATTATTCCAAAGAAAAAATCCTTGTGGTTAGAAACTTTGGTAATTTGTATGCGGCCAAGATTACACCATACACTCTAATTTCTATGTGATTTTTATATAAATACCAATCTCCAACTTTACAATTTTCAGAAAAATATAAAATTCTTTTGATTTCTTCATTTATCCTTGGTTGCTTCGCTTTATCCAACAAATTGATGGTAGGTTTGATAAACAAATCATTGAAATCATCGTAACTATACTCACTACTATTTTTTCTAGGAAGAGAAGTCCAAAATATTACTAAAAGAGGTTTGCCCTCCATATGCATCTTCTATAGTGCAATGGGAAAATTATTTGCTTGAGAAAATAGAAAAATATGTAACAGATATGATGTATATCTGAACACTCCTTCATCAGGTAACTTTATTAGCTGATAATGTATATTGTCAGTAATGAATTTGGCAAAGTCAAAGAACAATTCTGGCTATTTCCCAAAAGACAAAGTGGAGAGGAACCCTAAAATGAAGGCATCTGTAAATTCATCATTAACATAGCCGAGAATGAATGACAACATGGAAATGACCTGTCTGGAGCCTTCAGGGAAATCAAAAGTATCATAAGGTGGATTTACCTTGGGAAGGTTGACATGATTGGGTATGAAGTTTTGAAGGATTTCAAACTTCCTAGGGAAATCTAGGTCTAAATACATCTGAGTCAAATCTTCAATTGACAATGATACTACTCGTGGATCATGGCTTAGTTGGAGCATATCATTGATTGATTCAGCAGTTATGTAAAATAGGACTTCACTATCTTTTTTCACCATGCATCTTTGATCAGGAATATAGTGCATCTGACGTAACCTAATGAAATCCTGAGCAGGATGGGTGATGGGAACCACATATTTTGGCAAGTTGGAGTCCCATACAGGTATATAATTGGCCACTTTCTTCTCAAATTTTTCCTGACACTAGCTATGCACTTCCAGAAGATCAAATTCTATAGTAGCATCAGCAATTCTTTAGTCTAAGTCAACCAAGGGAATTTTTTCTTCAGTAGTGATAGGAGGCTGCAATGTTCTGACTATTTCAGTAGGGTCTGCAGTTAAGACAGGAGTAGGTTTATCAATTTTGGGAGGTTTGGGGTTTGGAAGCTTGCTAGAGGTAGGCTTCTAAGGTTTGGGACCTCCACTCCTAGGGGTGACCTACTTCTTAGTCATTTTTGAAGTAACTGAGAAAGATTAGACTATTTGCTTAGCTTTTTATGGAAACAGAAGGTCAATTAAGTTGTCTTTGGGAAAAATTCGGAATCTGGGCGAGGTTTTTATGAGGAAAATGCATATTTGCAATGTGCAGATGGTGGGAAAGGGATTTTTAATGGTTTCTTTGGTAACTCAAATGGATTTTTTCAGTAGGAATAGCTTTTGGATGGTAAAATTCATTCAGGTGGAAATCAAAAATCCTGGGAAAATTTTGACACGGTTTCCCCTGTTTTTTCAAGATTTGAGTACTCTCAGATGAGTACTTTTGACTTTCAAATTTCAAATTGGGTTTAATTTGTTATGTAAACATGACTCGGGGTAGAGTGAATGTTGACTACGGTAAACAGTAGTGGTTTTGCAGCGCATGGTTTTGTGCACTCATGGTTTTGGCCCATGGTATTGCCTGTAATGGAGCCTATAGGAGGCTAGGAATACTTCATTGTAATGTAGGCCTGGAGGCGAGCGGTGAAGGCTCACTTGGCCAGATTGGCTAGGGTTTTGGCCAATGTTTAATGAAATTTCATGGTTTGGTTTTTCCCTGGAGTTTGGGGTTTTCCTGGTTAAATATTTGTGTTAATGTTTGTGCTTTGTTGCTGGGTTTTTTATGTGTATTCCTCTCGGTAAATATTTATTTTCTATAGTAATTTCTAACAACTAGTATCAAAACTATGAAGATCTAAAATCTGGAATGAGTTGCCAAGTTTAGTGATTTTTCTATATCTATAGTTTATTGCTACTGCGTGAAATTTTCTCCTGGACAGATATACGTAAAAGGACAAATCTATGTGTGAAGGCGTTAGATCTATATCTAGATCTGAATAGATCTATCTGTGAACATGATCAAGCAAACATATATTAAGAGGAGGAGTTGTTGTACCCAGACCATTGAGATGTTCATGGTCATAGGCCAGTCATTGCGTAGCATCCTTTCGTTCGATTAGTGGGAAACCATGTGGTGTTCCACGTGGAATTTGAAAGTGAGCCAAACAATCTCTACACCGTCGGCTAGCACTGAATTGATAGCTGTTGGGAGCGGGTACAGAAGGGTAGGTGGGAGTTGGAAGGGTTTTAGAGCGACTTCATCACCTGGTTATATGCAGTAGAGGCACTTGGGTGTTTTGGAGACTCTTTTTTTTGTTTCTTAGATTTTGTTCCTTTGGTTTTCAGATCGCAATGGCAATGGCGGCTTCCACCATGATGAGATTGTCTGTTAAGGAAGGATATTTCCCAGAAAATCACCATCCTTCTGTGGTGGCTGATGCAAAGATCTGATCGAAGATAACCAACACCCATGGCACAGTCAGATTGCCCTTCAGAATCTTTGGAAAAAAAATCTTTGGATCCACTGCAGAGTTTGGCCAGGGTTCAGCCTTACAATGTCAAAGTGCTAGCACTTTGTAGCCAGTTAGAGTTATTACAACAGAGGCCCCTCCTAGAGTTCAAATATCCTCGGGAAAGGAGAGGACCAAGATCGAAATAAATGGATTTGGTCGTATTTGGAGGCTATTTTTGGGTGTTGCATTGAGCAGGGAAGATATTGAAGTAGTATCGATCAATGACCCTTTCATTAATGCCAAATACATGGCTTACATGTTTAAGTATGAGTCAACTCATGGGGTATACAAAGGGAGTTTGAAGATTGTTGGTGTCCATCATTAGAACCGTAGTTGATGCCCTCCCGGAGTGAAATTCTATTTGGAAGGCGATGGGAACCTAGAGACCGATTAAATGCTCGCAGGGTTCGATGGGTTCAAGAAACAAATCAAGAGCAGATTTGGGTTTCATGGTAGTGTGATTCAAGCGTTGCAGCAAAATTAGAGTTGAATGCACAGGCCGTGAAAAAAAAAATCATTATAATGTTTGGTGCAGATCATAGTGCTGAAGAGATGCATAGCAGAGGCTATAAAAGGTTTCGTGAGGGCCATGTCAAAATAGTGGTCGATGGTGGAGATTTGGGGAAAGTCCCAGATTGGTGTTTCAACTACCATGGAATAATGTAGAGTAAGAAACTCTGGGGATTGGTTACATGCAAATTGTTTGACAGAATATGTCAGTCAAATGATTTAAATAATTTCAAAATAAGAGAGGATATGAGCACGTGGATTAATTAATTGATGAACCATGTATCTGAAGAGAATTCCTAGAGGAGTAGCGGTTACAGAGGCTGGTGACCCATGTAATCCGATAGATGGATTATTTTTATATGGAAATTGATTTCATATGTATAAAGACAGTAACAATGAAACATAAAAAATTTATTATGGAGTTAATTTTTACATGTAAATGGGCATACTGCTGTAAGACCTGGTATGGCATGCGTACCCCTAGATAATCACTAGTAAAGTCTGGGTTAGACCTAGGTGATAGGGGGGATGTCAAGTTAACAATTACCCTGAGTAAAAATTTGAGGGGGGAAGGAGCTAGAGTGAGCGGGATTGTCTCACTTAGCAGGTTTGGCTAGATTTAGTCAATAATCCCCAAGTCAAGTTTAAGGGGGGAATTGTTAGGTAAACACATCTGCAGCGTCAATGTTGACTAGGGTAAATAGTATTGGTTTTGGGGCACATGGTTTTGTGCACCCATGGTTTTGGCCCATGGTATTGCATGTAATGGAGCCTATAAGAGGCTGGGAATACTTCATTGTAATGTAGGCCTAGAGGTGAGTGGTGAAGGCTCACTTGGCCGGATTGGCAAGGGTTTTGGCCAATGTTTAATGAAATTTCATTGGTTTTGTTTTTTCCTGGAGTTTGGGGTTTTCTTGGTTAAATATTTTTGTTAATGTTTGTGCTTTGTTGCTGGGTTTTTATGTGTATTCCTCTCGGTAAATATTTATTTTTTGCAGTAATTTCTAACATAATTTTTCTTGAAAATTAGGAATTTGAAGGCCTAGATCATTGAAAAATACCTTTAAATAGGTATGTTTTTGGCTAAAGAAGGTTGCAGGTGGTACCAGTCTTCAAACTGGTTGTAGTTGTTTGGCATAAGGCACTGAGAGTTTTCGGAGGTGAAATTCAGAGGGGAAATGGCTTTTTAAACTATGAACTAGTTCGGAAATAGCTTTGGAAATGGAGTCTATGAGCGAATTCTCAGAGGGAAAAGGCACAAAGGTATGAAAAATGATAAAGAACTAAGGTTAAAACTTTAGATTTTATTGATCATGCGGAGTGTTAATTGCAGGTCAAGTTGAGCTGGTGGCAGTGTTTTTCGTATTGAAAGGAAAATCAGTGGTGGTTATCGCATTTCTTTTTGGAGATAATCAGTTTTAAGATTTTACAATGCGATCCAGTAAAATTATGACACCTAGCGGGCGGTGGTTTCGTAAAACAACTTTCATCACAAATATTTTTGTGAACATTGCCCGATCACTTTGGTAATGCGATATGGGATTCGCACCATCGGATTTGGTTGAATGAAGCGAACGGCTGAGATCTTTTGGAAAGTTGCAAGGAAACAATAAGGTGGGGCCAGGATTTCATTGTGAGTTGTCGATCTTAAAAGGTAAAGATCTACGGTGTCAAATAAATGCGATATCGAGGAAAAGATAGTGAATGGAGCAAAGGGGTTGGACCCAGGTTCAATCTTATCCATTGATTTTGATCGGGATGATTGGATGGTTGAAGTTAAACCCGATGCTTGCGAAAATGAAATGGAAATGGATGTTAAATATATAAAATGAGCTTATATATTAAAAGGGCAGATTTAATAAAGGTTTAACCAAGGTTTGCATATTATGAAGGGGAAAAAGGTTTAGGCATTTTAACCTTGGGTTAAGGGTAATCGGGGTGGGGATACAAAGATGTTAATGTTTTTTGTGCGTCATTTTAAATACATAGAATGTAAATAAAATGCTTGTTTTTGTATTATTTAATTTTATTATATAGTTTTAGACTGCGAAGGGGTCTAAAAACCATAGGGGGAAAGGGATATATATTTTTATGGGTAGTTTTGTGTCAAAGGGGTAACATTGGGATGTTTTTCAACATGTGCTTAATATCTTTGACACAAAAGCATATATTAAGGGGGTTTTTCGGATATTAAATAAAAGGGAACTATATTAATAGGACTAGGATAATTGATAGGGAGTTAAGAAAATATGTAAGGTGTTAATATGAAAAGGGAAAAGTGAATACTCAAAACATACAATTATAACCAAGAAAAGTGAAGATCAAAGCCAAACTTACATTATGATAATTTCATCCCTTAAACTTAGGATAAAATTCCATTTTGAGGGTTTTATATTTCATGATATGTAGGAAGTTAATCAAATGGGTGTTTATGTAATATTTAAGTAAGAGAATAGTTCTCACTTACGAATTGAAATGGTGATGAGTGCATGAAGGGTTAAATGATGAAAATTTCAGGGATTAGTATAGAAACTTAACATTTTCAACTAATCAGTCATTGAGCCTTGGGTCTGGTCCCAACAAGAGTCAAGGAAATGCCTTGAGCCTCTTTGACTAACAGTCTAGAATATCAAATTGCTATGGGGAAGGGAAATTAGTTATTTGTAGCCCGGTGAAATATATTTACATTGATGTATCTCACCTTCTTCTACCTACCCGATCATTATCTTCTAACTTTTTTTCCTTCTCTTTTAATCAGGTGCATTTGAACTAGCAACCTCACAACATTTTATTCTTTTTTGAAAGCAGTAAACTATCTAATTCTACATTTATTTCAACCAAGAATCTAGATTAAATTGTTGGATTCTTTTATTCTCTACCTAATTAATGAATTTTCATGATTAAACTGTATGAAAATTGTTTATTTTCTATCTACAACATTTGAAATTGAAAAATGACGAGTCAAGATTAAATTGTTAAACTCATCACAGATTATGGCATTTATTGACACTTTGCCATAATCAACTACAAAAGGTAAAAGTAGTGGAATTTAGACTTGCACACATTCATGTTTTATTCATCTTTTTCTTTTGGGGTATACTATTTTTTCTAACTCCTTTGATTTTTCTTTTAGGACTTTTTACCCTCTCTTTGATTTTTTGAATTTTTTTATTTTTTACAAAATACGAGAATACAACTTGCAGAAGGAAAAGTGTTAGTATGAATCTTTCATCATAAAATATCACTTTAGCTACGCATAAAGAATAGCCATAACATCGATTATGGCTGCCAAAGATCTTTAAATCTGCAATTAGGTGATCCAAATAATGCTGCACAAATCCAGATCCAAGCATAAAAGACATTAAGTAGATAAAATACAATATGGCTCCATGCATCCAATAGACAAGATAAGAACAATGTGTTTGAAAGAATGTTTTATATTATATTAAAGAATGGGGCACCTGAGAGGAAAACAAGAAAGGTGTTTTCCGGTTCTCCTCAATGGGATGGGTTCTTGAAAGTCCTCAGCGTTTCAGATCTAAAATTCCTCTCTCTTATTGTGGTAGAAAACCCTGACAAAAATGAAAAAATATGGCTATGATGGTGGATCAATAGCCAGACCAAAAGTTTAGATCCATAGTGATCTTTAGGCAACAAAAGGTGACTAATGAATGGGGAAAACCCTTCTATTTATAACAAAATATTAGGGTTATCTAGAACTTGGTGCATGAATAAAATATTATTAATCAAATTCTAGAACCACCCTTTAGGAATATTTTATTATATTTGTTGGAGGGAAAAGGATTTTTGACTTGGGTCATTTCCTTTATTTATAAATAATAAATAAATAAATGATTTATTTACTATTTTAAGGGAATGGTGGGAATATAATTAAATAAATAATGATTTATTTAATTATTTATAAATGATTTAGTCAAATTTAACTGAGAATATTATTTAAGTAATGATTTACAATAAACATTAGGCAAATAATTAAATAAATAACGATTTGTTTAATTAGTTTGTATTTTTGGGTTAAATATGACCGGAAATATGAACAATTTTATTTTACGCAGGTAGAGAATTTTACTTAAGATAAAATTGGTCTTACATAGGTATTACTTGGGTTCATCTAATGATAATAGGTTAGATGACCAAAAAAATGGTGTAACAGATTGCCCCCCAATGTATGAGTGTTAGGAGCAAATCGTATGACCGAAGTACGTTGTAAGAACTCAATCACTAGGCATCAAGAGGGGAGTGAGAGAGAGAAATATAAGGTAGTCTAATGTGCTAAAGGACTAGACCCTGAGGAGACGAGACTTACAGGTGCAACAAGTCTCTAGTTGATGAAGTGGTACCAGTGTTAAAGGCGGCGGGGGAGGCATACCTATGCCCGCCGAGACAAGAGTACAAAGAATAAGGCACCCGAAAAACCACGGAACGCGATAAGGAAGCATGTGCTGGCCTAAACATGAGCCAGATAAATAAAATGATGAATCCCACATACATGCGATGCACAGACAACGAAATCGGGACTTAAGAGCGAGAATATTTTAGTACATCAAATACACCCAAATTACACACGGGAAGGGCTCGCAAATCAGTGACCATACTGCAAATCGAAGAGGCAAGCGGTTGAGGCTGATCATCAAATGAGAGGAGAAGTACATCAAGAGCGGAAATGAAAGAAGTCATCCCGAGCATGTGGGGGGCGACTGCAGGCCTGCCCCTCTGGCGGGGGTTGGAACATCTGGTTATTAAACCGCCCGGGGATGCCAGTCTCCTATTTCTTTGCATCACTAGACCATCGGGTGTCTGGATCACAATCTGAAAAGAACGGAGACAAAAAAAGTCTGTGCCCCCTAGACACGGATGCAGGTAAATGGTGATGTCACAGAGAGAGGTCCGCCATAGGTGAGCAGGAGAAAAAAATGAGCGACTAACAGAATGAGCACGAATGATGATGATGAAATGGGGGATACTAAGTAGCGGATGGACGACTTCCCTTGTTAGAGCATAAGGGGCATGAATGGATTAGAAGCAACTGACACAATATCAGGGAGGATAGGGGATGATGGTACCGAAGGCCATAATGTGCAACACGAGAGAGGACCCGAGCAATGAAGGATGCTGGAGGACATCGCGGGATACAAGGGACTCGAGATAGACACCACGGCCCCTACGATGATGACTCGGATGCTTAAACAAGAAGAGCCCCGACTCGATGGGTGCTACCCATAGTAAAGGTCCAATGGAGGACCATAAGCTTATATGAGTACAATATGGTATCTCATGATGAAAATCAACACGAACAAAGACAAGTAAGGAGGCAAAGTGGTGCCCCAAGTACAAGTGTTGTAAGTGAAGAAATTCGATTTTGAGGAGGGTTATGGTTGAGGGGCATAGGTGCCCCCAAGCATGTTGTGGTCATGCCAAAATGTATTTATAAAAAGGGGAATCTAAACGAATTTTAAGGATATGGTGTGCCTATTTGTTTTTGTTATGGTTATGCAGTTTGAGAAAGGAAATGGAGGATTACCAATCTCTTGTTAGGACTACATATATGAATCAAATGGCCTTTAAGTTTTTGGGTTGGCATAATTGGTGTCACTATCCCAAAGAGAGGATTTGGAGATAATGAACTGATGCTCTCCTAGAAAACCCATAGGTTGGTCAACCACAATGTCTAAGAGATTGGGTTGTTGATGTAAAATGAAGGAACGATAAGGGGCATCATCCTGAGAGTGATCTGAAGTTGTATGGGACTCTAGAGGTTCTGCTAAATGTGGAAGGATAATGGTACTAGAGTCGACATGACCAGATACACTAGGAGAGGTTTGGGGAATTACTTCTCCCGGTCTTTCAAATATGGGCGCCCCCTTACCCAAACATTGGGTTGCAATGTAATGGCCACAAGGTGTATGTGGTTCAAATGCATGGTTCCGATGTAAGGGGGAATAGAGAAAATCAGGGGAGATGATTTCTTCCATAATGTCGTCATTGTGATAGGAGATGGGGTGACTGGTGGAAGAAAGACCACCGGACGTGGTGAAGCTACTTGACTTATCATCATGAGAAGATAGGTTCACATGCGGATCATCACAAGGGGTGACAGAAGAGTAAGCAGATAAAGGATCTACTGATTGTGAGCCCAAGGTGATCACTGAAGGAAGGTCAAGTGAAACAAAAGGGGAGGATTCAGAGGGAATGTTCCCTGAGGGTCTCATGGCTGATGATAGGTAGTAAATGATGGATGAAGGCTCCGTCATCTCGACATCAGGGGGGGACTGTCAATGGGAGTAGTCATGTCTGGTAATTCTGCTGAAGCAAAACGCACAAATAGGTGAGAGGTGGACTTGTTCTTGGCCTCGGGTCGAATGGCGAGTAGAGAGGTTCGGAAGTCTGAAAGTGGGTACAAAATTGGGTGTAATGTGCATGGAGATCACACAAAGCATAGGGGTGGTTGGTGTGAATAGTCTTGGGGTTCTTGGCGGTGGTTGCGGAAGGCAGAGGCTTCGAGTAGTGGATGCGGTGCGACGTAACCATAGGCTTGAGATGAGGCAAATGAGGCAATTCGGGACGGTAGGGGTGGCGTGGCTGAAAGCTTGTCACCTGGCTTACAACAGGATGGTATGCTTTGGAGGCCGAAGAGGGGTAGGGCTTCTCAAGGCAGCCTTGTCCTTTGATGCCCCCTTGCAAGCTTTGCCCTTATTACCCGAAGCGGTCGCAATAGGAGGTGGTTCCTGTTGAGGTGATTGAGGCACTGTTGCAGCGGGAGAAGTCATGGGGACCGGTTGAACCGGGGTCAAAGAAAGACAAGGTTTGGGTTGACCAGGAAAGGTTGCGGCTGGAGGATCAAGGTACCAGACGAGAATCCCAAGGGTCGGGTTAGGAAGAGAGAGGGTGGCCATGACAGGTACCGTGTACACTCCTGGTGGGGGAGCTAGGAAAGGTATCTGACCAACGGGGTAATGGCTAGGAGGGACGGCTCCGAGATGGTTGAGACTTGGTGGAACTGACCCAGGAGGATAGAGGGGCTTATGGGTACCAGCTGCAGGAGAAGGGCCAGAAGGAAGAGGTCTGGCTGGTTGAGGTGAAGGGCTAGGAGCAAGCTACGGCGGGTGAGGTTGAGGTTGAGGGTGCTGACTAGTAAAGACGGGTCGTTTAAGAGTCCTTCGAGATAGTTGCATCATGAAAACATTCGTTAAGGCTGAGAGGATCAAAGAACATGAGGGAGGGGGAAGACCAGGAAGGTTCCAAGCAAGGAGGAGTCTTTGTAGACGCCGGGGGAAACACTGGTCAAAGAATCAACGGTTTGTTTATTGGTTACAGAAGAGAGGGTTGACTCAGGGGAGGTCTGAGATTTTGGCTCATGATACGTCAACTGGTTGATGGTGACTATCTTTCCATTGTGAGGGAAAAAAATCTTGCGGTGGACCGCGGATGGCACAGCAGACATGGCATAGGTGTAGCTATGCCCCAAAAGAATGTTATAATCAAGAGGGGTGTCGATGACTTCAACGTCAACGCAAACAGTCTTGCCTACAAGATTGATGGGACAATTATGGAAAAGGCCAATGGGCTGGGAGGCGTGGCCATCCCATGCTCGAAGAGTGATCATGGAAGGGGCCAGCTCAGGAGATCTGAGTTGTTTCTAAACCGAAGCGGACATCACACAGGTGGATGCCCCCTAATCAATGATGCACCGGGAAATGTTAGCATTCTGGATTTTGACTGAGATTTGGAAAGCTACGGAAGCAGGAATAGGAGGAGACTCCGACTGATGGGCATCGAAAACAATCAATTGGTCATCTGCTGGATCTACAGCGCCCAGGGCAGATAGTAGAGCTTTTCTTTGGGAGGGGCACGACTGGAGGAGTTCCAGCGTTGAAATGGCAACAAAAGATTGGGCCAGCTCATCTACTATGCTAAACGAATGGGCAGCTCAGTCATAAGCAACATTTCGGCGTAAGGGTCCCTTAGGAATCTTTGTATGAACCTCGGCTTTGGGCGGAGGGATATGCAAGGGACCATAAGTTGTCGAAAGAGGCTCTGTAGAACCTGAAGAAGGTAACTCGGGGACAGATGGAACAGGAGGTTGGGGGTACAGACGGGACTAAGTGTGAAGGTTAAGGTCGGTGGTTATAGGTTGGTCAGAGTTCATCATGAGGATCTGGTAATCAGAGGTACCAGATGTAGGAGGTTGAGTGGGTACTGTTCCATGAGGTGGTTGGGTAGCCACAAAGCTTGGCAGTGGGAAAGGATTGGTCGCACTTTGTTGTGCATACACCTGCCCCTGAGGGGGTGGTGGCTGCTGTTGCGGGGGTTGAGAAGACAAGGGAGGTGGGAGTGCTAAAGCTGTAGGAGTTGGAGCACTAGGCTATGGATATGGATGATAATGAGGTTGGGTAACAGGGGGTTGGGCAGAAAGAGGAGGCATGCCGGATCCTTGATGCGAGCTACTGGGAGGGGGAGAAGTGCAAGAAGTGGTGCCCCCTCCCCTAGGGAAACCATAGCTCATGGGAGGTTGAGCGGATGGATGAGAGATAGCTCCAACGATACTGTTAGCGGTATGAGGTGCCCCTGGTGCATGGGAATTACGGGTGCGGGGAGATCGGTGAGCAGTATAAAACATAGCTTGGTACGAGTGCTTAACGAATCGGGTCATCATTTTAACGCCATTTGGAGGCGACTTCTTTAGTTTGAGGAAAATGTGATCGACATCTTTCTGAGTAGGTGGCGAAGAAGATCTGAGAACCAGTCGATGTAGACACGGTATTCGAAGGTGGGGAGATTGACATAGGCTCTTTCTTCTCGCCATTCCTAGACGATCGGATAGGCGAGGTCCACGGAAGAGAATTGATGAAATAGGGTCAAAGTTTGATACAGTGTCATAACGAAGTGGAAGGGCTGAGTAAGATAAAAATGCTGTTGTGAAAGTCGCAAAGGTGGTATGAGAGAAGTGGGCTGATCAACATACCACTTAAACTTCACCTTAAGTAAGTGCACATTGGAACAATCTAAGACGGATGGAATCATCAATAATGGAATGGGATGAACACCACATGTGGAAAGATCGGATATGGTTGGAGGGATCTTCTCCAGCAAGGCCTTCAAACTTGGGAATGTCGGAGGGGAGCTTGGTTGGCATAGCAGGCCAAATAACATCGTGGCAGATAGGATCATTGATCAACTATTTGAAATCGGGGGGACTGAGGCTTGCCATGAAGGGGAGCAAGGGAGCAGTCGAGGTAGGTCCCGTAGTGGTTCCACTGGAAACGGACCCAGCGGTAGAACTGGGGTTAGGGCTAGGTCCTGAACTAGACATGGTGAAGGTAAGAGAGGGAAAACCAGAAGTAGGGGGAGAACCTGAACAATCAGAGGAAGAGTCGGAGTGCGGACTTAGGGAGGAATTACTCGAGGACGATGGGAAAGAGGAAGTCAATCGAACGGAAACTGAGGGTGAAGGCCAAGAAGTCTCCAGGAGAAGCGCCTTGGGGGCGCAATGATGATGGGAAGAAGAAAAACCGACAGGGGCATGGAGGGACAAAATCAAGTGAGGTCAAGGGCGGAGAGGTGCAGTGACAATTGATTTTAAAGTATTTGTAAGGCGGTGTTAACCAGGCTCTTCTTCACTTAGGGTCAGTGTGTGGCGTGCGTTAATTTTAATTGTTTAAACCCAAACATTTTGAGAGTAAAATAAAAAGTGTGCTGCGTAACTGAAAATAAATCTGCGGTAAATAAGACTAAAATAATAGAAAATTAACAGCTACCAATGCATCAATCTAACCCAAAAAGGTGGGTCTCTCAAAAATAGTCTATAAGAGGGAAAAAACGAAGCAAAGCACGCTAAAAAGAGGCCAAGAGATCTAAGGTCGGGAGGGACAGGGATCTAAAGGAGAAATCTGCTGAAAAGAGGTGCAAAGAGCAGCGAAGAGGCAGAGGCAAGGTTGCTTCTAAAAAGGGGAAGATTAGCTAAAAATAGAAGGGACAATGAGGCGGCCCTAGAAATGAACCCAAACAAAATTATATGAGGTGATTTGAAAGGGGGAAGAGCTGATGCAAGATAAAACTAGGGTATCGGATACGAAAGCGATAAAGGGTAGAAACTACGGAAATTCAAACACGAAACAACAAAAGCAACTTCCCAAAAAAAGTGGAGGGTATTAATGTGCCCTAAAGAGCGATATTCCTCCACTTGAGTGAAACAGATCAGAAACAGGTCTAAACGGGCGGAGACAGAGGCTGAAAAACCCTGATAGAAGCTTTAGACAAACCCATAAAAAGTGCTGGAAAATTGCAGAAAAAAGTGCAGGTCGCAGGTTCTGACCTGTTTGCAGTCTAGGTCGCAGATTTGGGGTAGAAAAGTGCGACCTCAAGGCCAGGTCGCACTTTTTGGGCTGATAAGTGTGACTTGCAGATCCTGCTCTCTTGGCGGCAGATTTCAGGAAAAATTGTCGTCTCAGCTGCAGCTGATGTCTGTCACCTGCGCAATAATGCCAGAAACACATGGAAGTTAAAAATTTGACTATTTGAGGGTTTTAGAGGTGGAAAGCACCATAAAAATAGGAAAAACAGAAAATGGAAGAGAAACCCTAGGGTCTGAAATAGCTGGATATGCAGGAATATATGAAATGACAGCGGTTGCAAAAGAAAACCCGTGTGGAGTCGCCAATTGTTAGTATGAATCTTTCGTCGTAAAAGATCACTTTATATACACATAACAAATATCCCTAACATCAATTATGGCTGCAAAATATCTTTAAGTCTGCAATGAGGTGATCCAAATAATGCTGCACAAATCCAGATCTAAGCACAAAAGACATTAAGCAGATAAAATACAATATGGCTCCATGCATCCAATAGACAAGTCCAGAACAATGTATTTAAAAGAATTTTTTATATTATATTAAAAAATGGGGCACCTGAGAGGAAAACAAGAAAGGTTTTTTCCGGTTCTCCTCAATGGGATGGGTTATTGAAAGTCCTCAGCGTTTCAGATCTAAAATTCCTCTCTCTTGTTGGTGTATAAGCGATCAAAGTGAAAAAATATGGCTATGATGGTGGATCAGTCGCCCAGGACCAAAAGTTTAGATCCGGAGGTGATATTTAGGCAACAGCGCGAAGCTAATGAATGGGGAAACCCTCCTATTTATAACAAAATATTAGGGTTATCTAGAACTTGGTGCATGAATAAAATAATATAAAGTGCATAGTAACCACCCTTTAGGGAATATTTTATTATATTTGTTGAGGGGAAAAGGTCTTTTGACTTGGGTCGATTCCTTTATTTATAAGCAAGTAAATAAATAATGATTTATTTATTATTTTAAGGAGATAGTGGGAATATAATTAAATAAATAATGATTTATTTAATTATTTAAAAATTATTTAGTCAAATTTAACTAGGAATATTATTTAAATAATGATTTAAATAACTTATTCCTAGGAAATAATTAAATAAATAATGATTTATTTAATTAAGTTCCTTGTTTTGGGTTAAATATGACCAGGAAATATAGACAAATGCTATTTCACATGGTGAAAGCAATTTTACTTAGGGTAAAATTGGTCTTACATGGTGTACTTGGGTTCATCTAATGATAATAGGTTAGATGAACAAAAAAATGGTGTAACACAAAGTATGTACATATTTGCAAGATTACCATCATTCAAGTCAAAATTATGAATCTTAGATTTATAGGTCACTAACATCGGCTTCACTTGGGGATGGCATTTCCTGGTGGAATGTCAAGAACTCTGAGATCAGTAGCCTTCATCTTTAACATTGGTGATACTATAATTGTCTTCTGTTTTCTGTAACAACTCATACTTATGACATTTTATACTGTAAAGCTTAGGGCCTTCTCTTCAGGCTTCAACTTTGTAGCTAAAATCTCCAATCCAATATACACACTTGCAATAAATATTTACACTGATAAAGTAAATCAATCTAACTATTGAGTGACTCTGTAGAATAATAGTGTTTCAACATCCTACCATTCACTAGTCCTTCTTGAAGTTCAGTTCCATCAAAATTCCAGATGAAAAAGGAATTATTACCTCTGTAACCATATATCGCATAGGGTCCTTACCATAGAAAGTCAAACTTTCCATGTTTGCCTTTATCCTCTCTTCATGAATACCATCTCAAAACTTGATCTCCTCTGAAAAAATCATCTTCTTTAAACCTTTTATCAAAAATATTTTTGATTTTGTCATGTACAACTTGTGATTTTTCATAAAATTCTTCCCTAGTTTGTTGGAGATGTATGGTTTCATTTATTCTTCGTTGAATATCATTTATTTCCACCTGTGATCCCTGCATAATATTCATGACTGGAACACCCAAGGAAGAGGGGAAAACTGCATCTGTTCCATAAAAAATCTAATAAGGTGAAGTTCCAATAGACTTTTTTGTGGTAAGTCTATCAACCCATAGTGCATAGACTAGCTTTTTGTTCCAGGTCTTTTTGTTCTGTTGGAGTAATTTTTTTATGATATTGATTAAGCTTTTGTTTGATGATTCAGCTAAACCATTACCTTGGGCATAATATGTTGTGGACTGACCTAAGGTAATATGGTATTTATGAAAGAAAGAAACCATTTTCTTGGATTTGAATGTAGCTGCATTGTCAATAATAATCTTATGTGGGCATCCAAATCTTGATAAAATATTACTTTCTATAAATGAGATTATAACTGAATCAGTGGCTTGCCTAGTAGGAATGGCTTCTATCCACTTGGTAAAGTAATCCATAGCAATTAAAATCCATTTATGTTGGCCTAAACAGAGAGGATGGATTTCACCAATGATGTCTAACCCCCATAGTTGAAATGGATTTTCAGTTGATAGAGGCTTAAGAGGTAAAGGTAATAGTTTCTTTTTCCCTTCAAAAATTTGGCATTTGTGACAAGAGGTAACAAATTTTTTAAAATCAGGGAATAAATTTGGCCAGTAAAAGCCAGCTCTCAGTATTTTTTCTACTGTACTCTTCTAGTATAGGTGGCCTCCATAGTCACCTGCACGAAATTCCTCAAGAATTTTGTCAGCCTCATATTTTAATAAACAATTTAGTAAAATCCCACTATTTTCTTTCTAGTAAAGTGCATTGTTTCAGATACAAAACCTCATTGCTTTCTGTTTGATGAATATTGCTTTGGTTTTAGTTAGCTCAGGAGGAGCTTGTAAATGTATTAGTACAAAGATAATATCAGAGTACCAAGGTGAGTCTAGATAGGCCTCACTGATCAATGGAGTCACCATCTCCTCCTAGTCATCTATTTGTACAATGAAACTAATGTCTAAAGCATTGCAATTTTATTCAGCCATCAATCTGGCTAAACCCTGTCCTTTAATGAGCTTTGTTGGTTTGATTTTCAGATCGTACTCAAGGATAGTGGCTATCCACTTTCCTCTCCTACTATCAGGTCCATCTTGTGTCAGAATATCTTTAATTACTGCATTGGGGACATATGCAATGATGTGTGAATGAAGTATGTAAACTCTAAAATCCTTGATGGCTTTAACCAGGGCTAAAACCTTTTTTTCCATTATATTGTACTTCAGAGGTGCATCTCTGAGGGCTTTACTAAAGAATGCAATTGGTTGTTCAAAACCTTGATTGTTTTTCTATAGAAGAATTGTAGCCATGGTGTGTTCAGATGCAAAAGAAAATATTATGAAATCCTTTGTATAATCTGGGCTAATGAGGATTGGTGCTTTTGTCAAGGCCTGTTTTATGGATTTGAAAGATTGTTTGGCCTTTATTATCCAATTTATTACAGAGTCCTTTTTAAGCATATTGTTGAGATATTTTATGATTTCAGCCAGATTAGAGATAAATCTTCTTAAAAAATTCATTTTACCCAGGAATGTTTGAAGTTCTTTTGTGTTTCTTGGTGGTTGAATGTTCAAAATAGCTTCAATTCTTGCAAGGTCCATTCTAATGCCTTCTATGGAGATTATGTGACCTAACAGTATTCCTTCTTCTAGTCTGAAAAGAGTTTTTTTAGGATTAAAAGATATACCATATTTTCTACATTTGATAAAGACTTGTCTCAGGTGATCTAAGTGTTCATCATTTTTTTTTGAAAAGACATTAATATCATCATGATAGATAACTAAAAATTCATGGATCTTATTAGCAAAGGCAATATCCATGGCCCTCTGAAAAGTAGCTCCTGCATTTTTCAATCCAAAAGGCATTTTCACGTACATGAATGTGCCCCAAGGAGTAGTAAATGAAGTTTTAGTTTGATCATAATTATGAACTAGAATTTGATTATAACCAGAGAAACCATCTAGTAAAGAAATTCTTAACAACCTGCCACCCTCTAAAAAATATGATCCATTTTAGGCAAGGGGTAATTGTCTTTCAAGGAAGCTTTATTGAGATTTCTAAAGTCTATACACAGTCGAATTTCTCATGTTTTCTTTCTGGTGGGCACTAAATTAGATACCCAGTCAGAATACCTGACTGGTGTAATTATTTTTGCATCAAACATTCTCTTAACTTCTTTCTCGATTAAAGGTAACAAGATTGGATTAATCCTTCTTAGTTTTTGTTGAAAAGGATTTTGATTTTCTTTCAAAGGAATCTTATTTTGAATTATGTCTTTGTTTTAAGTTTTCAAATCTTCGTAACCGCATGCAAAAACATCTTGATATTATTTCAAAAGTTCTATGTATTTAACCTTTTCTTCTGATGATAAGGATTTTGATAGTTTGATCATTTTTGGTTTTTCATTTGTCCCTAAGTTATACTCTTCTATATCAGACCTGATTGGTTACATTTTTGGCCTTTTGGGCACATCATTGTAATCAAACAATTATTCTAAGGGATTTAAACCTCTGGGTAAAATGTTATGTTTTAAATCAATCAAATCTGGTTCATCTTCCATCATTTCCTCTATATCTACTTTTTCCAATTCATCTATGTCACTCCGAGTAAATATAGTAGGTTTACCAAAATTATGTACATGTAAATCATCTAAATCATCTATTTGACAAAAAATTGAATCTATATTACAATCATTATCAATTTGGAAATTTTGAAACTCTCGCTCATTGTTCAAAAAGTGATATATTTTTTCATCTTTTGAAATTTTTTTCCAGTATTTTACATTATCTAGGACAATAGGTCAGTGTTTGATTTCAACAGCGTATTTTTGTAATGGTGAAAATGGAAATTTGCAAGTGCTGGCAAAGGTTTCTAAACAATGGGCTTGCATGTTCTATTTTCTAGGGATGATAGCAAACTTGCTTTCTCACAAATCTTCAACCAAATCATGTGTTGTGTCCCTGTATCTGGCTAGTATGGGATTGTGAAAAGAGTATTCTACGTTTATTTTCTTGATAACTAACTCTGAATCACCCATGACTAATATTCTTTGCCCTCCCAATTTTCTAATGATTTGAATACCTAAGATTAAAGCTTCATATTCAGCCATGTTATTGGTAGATTTGAAATTCAATCTAAAGGCATGTCCTTGGGAATGTCTTGTTTCTATATTGGTAATCCATATACCAGCTCTAGCTCCTGATTTATTCACTGATCCATCAAAATCCAAATGCCGTAAAGCCTCATGACAAATGTAATCATTCATTATTTTAAGCTTCTTTTCAGTGACTTCATTTTGGCTATTATTATGATCAGAATTATAGAGAACAAAGGAAGCTCGGTGGGTTTGAATTTTGTTTATTTTCTCTAGGAAGAATTTGCAAATATTTCGTTTCGGGAGCCTCAATATTATTTTTGTTTTGGCTTTGTTGAGTTGGAGCATTGTTTTTTATAGTAGGCTCATTGGTTTTCTTGCTCCTAAGGATATATTAGCTGTGAATTTCATTGATTGCGAATTCACAACCTTGCTTATAGTCGAAGGATTCACCAGATTCCAATTTGAACTATTGTAGCTCAAAGAGTTCCTGGTCCTCCTGAGTGAGGAAAATTGTATTGTTTTCATCTATTCCCATAACTATCTTGATGTCTTCCTCATCCTCAACATTGTTTTGTGAAATTTTTGCAAATTTTTCTTGGAATGGGGGTTTAATATTCTGATCTGGGGAAGGTTCTTTACCTTTCCCAGGGTTGTTGTTTTTCCTGTAGTTGGGATTCCTGATTTGGGATTGATTCTCCCATTGTGGTTTCCTTTCAATGTGGTCTAGTCTCTCAACTAATTTTTCTAATGTTTTGTTAATAAAATCAAATTTACCATCTAAGTTTGAAGCTTCTTCTTTGATAGTAACTCTCCTCTCATTTCTCATTCTAGGTTTTCTGGCAAGGATATTGATTTCTACTCCAACAAAATTTAGTTGCATTTTTTCTAGGGTGTCTGCATCCCTTTCTCTAATTTGATAAGCCATGTCTACATCAAAACAATAGGGAATTTGAGTAGCATGGAATATGGAGTGGGTTTAAGGTCTGCAGGAATATAATTGTAAATATTGTTGTATCTAGTGCAAAATTATTGGACAGATGCATTGGGGGCTCTCTTAACAGCATCAAACTCAGATAATATTTGTAGGGGATTTTTCTTCTTTTCCCATTTATTTAGGAAAGCTCTATGGAATGTAGCTAAGTTTGTTATAGTACCAACACCTAAATTTCTAAACCATGTTTTTACTTCTCCAGTTAAGCTTTGTGAAAACAATCTCATTCTGACATCAGACTCATCTATCTCATAAATTTCCCAAAAATGATTCATTCTAGTGATATGTTGTTGTGTAATAATTTGTGAAAAATTATCAAACAATGGGATAGCCTTTTGGTAATTTTGGGGCATGTCATGGAGATTTTGAGGTAAGACCAAAGGATCATATTTGGCTACCATGGCTTGGATTTTTGCTAAACTGGGAGGTACAGTAGTAGTGGTATGGATAGTGCTGATTACAACAGTGGATGTACTTGAAGAGCTTGGAAAAGGAGATGAAAAAGAAGTGGTATGGCTAGTACTTATGGTGGTGGTGGTTGTAGTGGATTTAGTGAATAATGGAAATACTACTTTAGGCCGCAAGGGTAGCTCAAGGATAAATGGTTCTGTGGATGAACTAGCGGTGGATTGAGGATATGATGAATATATGATCCTAGGCTGCAAAGGCAACTCAGGACTAACAGGCTCTGGGGGTGAATTGATAGTGGAATCTATAAATGAAGTGGTAGCATACAGAGTACAATCTACTATTGGAAAGATGGTGGTGGATAATTGAGAAATTGGAGGTTTAAATTGAGACAAAAAATTGGCTAACTTCATAGCTTCATCAATGTCTTTAACTTTCGTGACACTTAACATCTCTATTAGACTTTGACTTTCAGTTTTATCTGATTTTATAGGTGCTGAAATAACTTTCTATTTTTCATTCACAAAAGAAGTAAAAACAAGATCTAAAACAATTTCCTTTAAATCAGTTTCAGATTTGGTTCTAAATAATGATTTTTAAAACTTCAAATCAAATTCAATGTCTAATAAGCTTACTAATTCCTTGGGTAAAGAATCATCTCTTTTCAGGGGTACTTCAGTTTCTGAACTAATAGTTTGTTTTTTCTTTTTTCCTATATGGTCTGGATTGTCTACTATATCTGCAGGGTTGGGATCAGGGTTGGATCTAGTATAATAGACTTTCTTTGGAGCCAGAATGATTATTGTATAAATACCCACAACCTTTAAACTTAAAGTAGAAAAGATATGTTTAAAAATCTTTCTCCAAGATTAAACTTAAAACTGGAGAGTGGTTAGGTCCCCAGTATGGTCACCAGTATGTTATCACCCTAGTAATTCTTAGGTCATGGGATTTTGGTTTGTATTAAAGAAAACCAGGGGTAACCAAGAACCTCTTTTGAAATTTAGGATCTAGCCTACCCAAATTCCGAAGAGGGATCTCTCCTAAAGATTTATGCTTGATTGGTTATAAGATTTTAGGCTAGGTATGATTGGACAGTGGGGTTTGTTTTGAAAAGTTTGGTGGGAATAAAAGGTTCTTCAAGGTAAACCACAGGGGGATCTACCAGACCATTGGGCTATGGAGTCAACTTTCTAGGCAATCAGAGCTAGGAAATAAGGTCTAAAGAGAAAATATACTAAGGGCGGGGTAGATGACCTTCAAAGGGTTTTGAAATAGGCTTTTTGATGAAATGGGTGAAATATAAACAACAGGGCAATTAAGAATCCTTAGGTTACAAAAATGAAGATGAAAAAAAGGGATCAAACAGGGACTAAGAGCATTTAAGAATTCTATAGTCTAGTTATCAAGCATAAAACATAATAATGAACAACTAGTAAAAAATAGGGAGCTTTTTATCACTAATCCTGTTTAATATTACCTAGTTAATCATTAAAGAGAGAAAACATTAAATTGTATGTATGGAAACTTTTGAAAGATAAAACAGTGAAAATAGGAAAATACTAGACTTATCTGGTCAGCAAAAGAATCCTGAGTTATGATGTCTTTAATCTTAATTCCAGTCTGCTGCTTTACTGATTGACTCACACAAACTTCAATATATTTAGCAAAATGACTATAGTAGTCTTGATAAATTTTATTCCACCCTTAATACTTCGAAAAGAGAAGTATTTAAACAACAATTATTACAAAATATATGAGAAACATGTAGGAATATCTCTAGGCAAAAATGAAGTTTATTACATAGAAAGAGGGACAGCTACAAAACAAACTGGCAAGTTGTCCTCTTATCAATAAAAAATAGGAAGAATTATCCTAACTTGTTGCTGGGTTGTAGCTGCTGAAAATGCTTCCTGGCATTTTTGAAAAAGATATTTTGGAAGATGACTTGAAAGACACTCTTTCCATTTCACATATTTTCAGCTGTGTTTTATCATTGATACTCTTTACACTGCTCCTTTTATTGCTATACTGTGGTAAAATAAGGAATCATCTGCAGTAAAAGGTATTTTGACTGATACTCTTTGACTCTGTTTTTGATATTGATATACTTTGGCTGCAAATTTTCATAGCAAGTCAGTGAATTCCTGCCATTGCTCTGCACTGGGAATTGTTATACTTTTCAGTTTCCTGTAACTTTCATCTGCCTCTGTATACTTGGAAAAATTGGGCTTAACCATAAAAATATGTTTGATCTCATTTTGTAGAAAGAACAAGTTTTCAAAATATTCCAAGATTACTTTACCATTTGGAGACCTTGTGGTAAAGGTTTGTTGACCTGCTCTTTGGCATAAGCCCTGATTTTGTTATCATAATCCTTTTGTGCCATCAAATTTTCATTTAAAGCATGAATATCTGGTAGGCCTGCTTCTGTTAGTACTGTATATTTTGCCCAAAATCTTGTGATTGCCAAGTTCATATCCTTGCATCTGTCCTCCAAATTATTCAACATATTTCTCTTATTCAGGACTTTTTTGATTTGTAGTATGCTTTCAGTTATGTCCTAAATTTATAGTTCTTCAAGCTCTTCTTTGTGTTTTCAATTCAAAAATGTAATAAGTTTTAAGGCTTGAGCTGGTTTGTCAGCCAATTCTTCTTTTGTCTTTTGAATTTCTGTCTGTGCTACTTTGAGTAATTCTTTTTGTTCATAAATAATTTGAATTGAAGGCCACTGAGAATGTATACCTTGAATGATGTTGTTCCAAAGATAATTCTTGATGTAATATACCTGCACAGTGATACTAACCTATTGTTGAAGAATATTTACCTGTTCCTGCAATCTGTTGGCTCTTTTCTCATGTCCTTTGGATGTAATTAAAGCCTCTCTGTTAGATGTTTCAATATTTCTGATCGTGCCCTTTCAATTTATTATTTATTTATCTTTCCAGGACATGTCTTAAATAGCCTTTACTATAGTAGTTGTTTCCCACGTTGGATTTACCTGTGAAGTACATGAAGAAGTGGTAGAGATATCTTTAGAAGTGATTGACACTGCAGTTTCCAACACTCCTTTCGGTGCCAATTGGTCTACCAATGTAGAGGGAATAGCTATACTTACAGTTGGAATAACTGTGGGAATGGGGACTTCCTGAGCTTTCTTCAATATTTCATTTTCTTGCATGAGAAATTCTATTTGATTTTCCATGTCTTTAATCTGAGGTGTCATCTTCAAAACCAGTTTCATATCTTCCTCTTTTTCTGTCTTTTCATGAAGAACTTCTTTTGCCTGAGGGTGCTCACTCTGTGGCAATTTCAGTTGCTTTCTTAAGGCTGCAACATCCACATTCTTCTGCCTTATCAATTTTTTAGCAACTTCAGTATTAGAGGGATCTACTCCAGTTTCAATCACCAAATATTCTAAGGACTTGATCCTCAAATCCTTAGCATGGAGAGATTCTTTATCTAATTTCATTTGGGTTTTCAAATTAGATACAGTTTTCTGAAGCATGGTAGCACTCATTGTTTTGCTTACTACCTTTGAATATAGCATCTCTGATGCACTTGATCCGGATTTTATGCAGGAACGCAACAGAATACAGATATAACCATAGATACAGAGATGCAGCGGAAATAATGCTTCATTTTATTAATAAAAGAATGACTACAATAAGCTTACAAACCTAACGGAAACAAGCTAGGGCATTGGTAGCATATCTCTGAGAAGAGATGTAGCATACGTAGGCCTCTAAAATGTGTTACATTGAGGCTCGCAGGCCTATTACAGACATAATGGAAATAGATGAGCTAGGGTATTGGCAGCGTATCCCTGAGAAGAGATGTGGCGGCTACCAGCCCCTGAACTGTGTTACAATGCATACATGGTAGAGATGTGGTGAGCTAGGGCACTGGTCGCACTTATCTCTGAGAAGAGATGTGTCGGCTCCCAGCCCCCTGAACTGTGTTACAATGCAGACATGATAGAGATGTGGCGAGCTAGGGCACTGGTCGGGCTTATCTCTGAGAAGAGATGTGTCGGCTCCTAGCCCCCTAAACTGTCTTACAATGAGGCTCGAGGGCCTATTTATTGTTGAGAAACAATGTAGAATCCGAAACGTCCAAAAACCTAACCGTAGGAGATGAAGCGCCAAAACTGTGGGCCCCGTTTGGGTAAATTGGTGGTTCAACTTCCCGGGGACGTAACTTTGGCATCCGATCTCCGTTGGACGCGCTCAATAGCTCGTTAGAAATATCTGTCCGAGGAGTACAACTTTTAAATGAGCCACATCGGTCCATGGACCCATGTTGCTCTCCGTTTTCCCAAAAAACGTCGTTTAGGGCCTCAAAACGGCTCTGGAAGTTTAAGACCCGAAAAACTGCTAAAACTAGTAAGTTGCGCCAAAACTTAAAAACTGAAATAACTGATGGTGGAGGTTCAAATGGACTCGATGGGTGGCCACCAATATCCACCTGGATTATTAATGCCCCAAAACGGCTCCAGGTATACAGGACCCGAAAACCTGCTATAAATAGTAAGTTGTGCTAAAGCTGAAAAACTGAAAGAATTGATGCTGCGGGTCCAAATGGAATAGGTGGGAGGCCACCGATATCCACCGATACCACTGATTCGGATTTTATGCAGGAACACAATAGAATACAGATATAACCGTAGATACACAGATGCAATGGAAATAATGCTTCATTTTATTAATAAACGAATGACTGAAATAACTGATGGTGGGGGTTCAAATGGACTCGATGGGTGGCCATCAATATCCACCTGGATTATTAATGCCCCAAAACGGCTTCGGGTGTGCAGGACCTGAAAACCTGCCATAAATAGTAAGATGTGCTGAAGCTGAAAAACTGAAAGAATTGATGCTATGGGTCCAAATGGAATAGGTGGGAGGCCACCGATATCCACCTGGATCAGCACTCCTATGGAACTCTATCTGATCTAGTTCATGTATAGTATCAGCATTTACTGCAAATTTTGTCTTCATGTAGTCTATAGATGACTTTGGATCTATTACTACTGGTTGGAGAAAAGACATGATAATTTTATTTGTTGAGTAATCAAATGCTGTCACAAGTCTGTCTTTATCTCCTGGCTTTTCCTTCAGAAATTTAGAATAAACTTCATCCTTAATTTCTTCATTATTTTCCTTGGTTTTCTTGAACCTCTTCTGAATATCAGAATCAGTTTCTTCTGTTGTTTTAGAGGAAGAGGGAGCTTATCTATTCATTTCTACTTCAACCATTTCCTTTCCTTTTCCCTGTGCTTGTACTTGTTCATTCTAAATTTCCCTAAGTGTTTCATTGAAAATCATTGTGGCCTCATCATTTGTTTGCTGATCACTATTATCATCTACATCAATGACTCCTTATTTTTCTAGAGTAGTCATTTTGGAATTTTTGTTGTAGACTGTTTTAAATTTATTTTCAATGATTGTTTTTGCCAAATATCCTTCTTCTTTTCTTGGCATTTTACTGGATACCTCTGCTGGTTGGTTAACTGTAACCACCTATGTACTGTCCATTTGATTTTCTTGTAGATAATCTGTCAGCATCTCCTAATCATCATCAATTAAAGTGTTTACAACCCATTCCAACTGATCGGCATATCTTTCAATTAGTGGATTTGATTCATGGATCCTCAGGTCCTTCCCCCCCCTTTTTTTTATATTTTCTTTTTATTACTAATTCACTTTCTATTAGCCCTTCATATAGCTATAATGACCCATAACTACGGTCGGGTCATCGAACAGAAGGGAAACCCTTATTTCATCCAGCTAACTTGCATTTGACCCTTAGGTTGCTCAGAATAACTTGAGGGTCATAGTTCCAGTAAAAGATTTCTTGGAACTTGAATACTGATAATTTGTTACTTACTTCTTTCAAACCCTCTCTACTGTTAACTATGAAAGAGCCAATTTGACTTTTTAATTTGAATTGTGCTTTCTTTTTAGATGCTATAAAGTTCACTGCATCTGCATTTAAAATCTGTCTCAAGTATTCCAAAGAAAAAATCCTTGTGGTTAGAAACTTTGGTAATTTGTATGGGGCCAAGATTGCACCATACACACTGATTTGTGTGTGATTTTTATATAAATACCAATCTCCAACTTTACAGTTTTTAGACAACTGTAAAATTCTTTTGTTTTCTTCATTTATCCTTGATGGCTCTTCTTTATCCAACAAATTGATGGCCGGTCTGATAAAAAAATCATTGAAATCACTGTAACTGTACTCACTACTGTTTTTTCTGAGAAGAGAAGTCTAGAATATTACTAAAATAGGTTTGCCCTGCATATCCATCTTCTGTAGTGCGATGGGAATATTATCTGCTTGAGAAAATAGAAAAATATGTAACATATATGATGTATATCTGAACACTCCTTCATCAGGTAACTTTATTAGCTGATCATATATATTGTCAGCAATGAATTTGGCAAAGTCAAAGACCAATTCTGGCTGTTGTCTAGGAGACAAAGTGGAGAGGAACCCTAAAATGGAGGCATCTGTAAATTCATCATTAACATAGCCTAGAATGAATGACAACATGGAAATGACCTGTCTGGAGACTTCAGGGAAATCAAAACTATCATAAGGTGGATTTACCTTGGGAAGGTTGACATGATTGGGCATGAAGTTTTGAAGGATTTCAAACTTCCTAGGGAAATCTAGGTCTAAATACATCTGAGTCGAATCTTCAATTTACAATGATACTACTTGTGGATCATGGCTTAGTTGGAGCATATCATTGATTGATTCAGCAGTTATGTAAAATAGGACTTAACTATCTTTGTTCACCATGCATCTTTGATCAAGAATATAGTGCATCTGACATAACCTAATGAAATCCTGAGCAGGATGGGTGATGGGAACCACATATTTTGGCAAGTTGGAGTCCCATACAGGTAAATCATTGGCCACTTTATTCTCAAATTTTTCTTGACACAAGCTATGTACTTCCAGAAGATCAAATTCTAGAGTAGCATCAGCAATTCTGTAGTCTAAGTCAATCAAGGGATTATTTTCTTCAGTAGTGATAGGAGGCTGCAATGGTCTGACTACTTCAGTAGAGTTTTCAGTTAGGACAGGAGTAGGTTTATCAATTTTGGGAGGTTTGGGGTTTGGAAGCTTGCTGGAGGTAGGCTTCTAAGGTTTGGGACCTCCACTCCTAGGGGTGACCTACTTCTTAGTCATTTTTTATGTAACTGAGCAAGATTAGACTGTTCTCTCTTCTTTTTATGGAAACAGAAGGTCAATTAAGCTGTCTTTGGGAAAAATTCAGAATCGGGGCGAGGTTTTTATGAGGAAAATGCATATTTGCAATGTGCAGATGGTGGGAAAGGGATTTTTAATGGTTTCTTTGGTAACTCAAATGGATTTTCTCAGTAGGAATAGCTTTTGGACGGTAAAATTCATTCAGGCGGAAATGGAAAATCTTGGGAAAATTTTGACAGGATTTCCCATGTTTTTTCAAGATTTGAGTACTCTCATATGAGTACTTTTGACTTTAAAATTTCAAATTGGGATTAATTTTTCTTGAAAATTAGGAATTTGAATGCTTAGATCATTGAAAAATACCTTTAGATAGGTATGGTCACGATTGAAGAAGGTTGCAGGTGGTACCCATCTTCAAACTGGTTGCAGCTGTTTGGTATAAGGCACTGAGAGTTTTCGGAGGTGAAATTCAAAGGGCAAAATGGATTTTTAAATTATGAACTGGTTAAGAAACAACTCTGGAAATGGACTCTGTGAGCGAATTCTCAGAGGGCAAAGGCGCAAATGTATGAAAAAAGATAAAGAAATAAGGTTAAAAATTTATATTTTATTGATCATGCGGAGTATTAATTTCAGGTCAAGTTGACATGGCGGGAGTGGTTTTCATATTGAAAGAAAAACCAATCGTGGTTATCGCATTGCTTTTGGGCGGTAACTGGTTTTAAGCTTTTGCAATGCGATCCAGTAAAATTATGGCATGTAGAGGGCAGTGGTTTCATAAAACAACTTTTATCGCAAAATGTTTTGTGAACATTGCTCGATCACTTTGGTAATGTGATATGGAATCTGCGCCCTCGGATTTGGTTGAATGAAGCGAACGACTGAGATCTTTCAGAAAGTTATGGGGAAACAATAAGGTGGGGCCGGGCTTTCATTGTGAGCCATCGATATTAAAAGATAAAGACCTACGGTGTCAAATAAATGCGATATCGGGGAAAAGGTAGTGAATGGAGCAAAGGGGTGGGACCCGGGTTCAATCTTATCCATTGATTTTGATCGGGATGATCAGATGGTTGAGGTTAAACCCGATGCTTGCGAAAATGAAATGGAAATGGGTGTTAAATATATAAAATGAGTTAATATATTAAAAGGGTGGATTTAATAAAGGTTTAACGAAGGTTTGCATATTATGAAGGGGAAAAAAGGTTTAGGAATTTTAACCTTGGGTTAAGGGTAATCAAGGGGGGGGAGATACAAAGATGTTAATGTTTTTTGTGGGTCATTTTAAATACATAGAATGTAAATAAAATGCTCATTTTTGTATTATTTAATTTCATTATATAGTTTTAGACTTTAGAGGGGTCTAAAAAACATAGGGGGAAAGCGATATACTTTTTATGGGTAGTTTTTGTGTCAAAGGGGTAACTTCGGGATGTTTTTCAACATATGCTTAATATCTTTGACACAAAAGCATATATTAAGGGGGTTTTTGGGATATTAAATAAAAGGGAACTATATTAATAGGACTAGGATAATTGATAGGGAGTTAATAAAATATGTTAGGTGTTAATATGAAAAGGGAAAAGTGAATACTCAAAACATACAATTATAACCAAGAAAAGTGAAGATCAAAGCCAAACTTGCATTATGATAATTTCAACACTTCAACTTAAGATAAAATGCCATTTTGAGGGTTTTATATTTCATGATATGTAAGAAGTTAATCAGATGGGTCTTTATGTAATATTTAAGTAATAAAATAGTTCTCACTTATGAAGTTAAATGATGATGAGTGCATGAAGGGGTAAATGATTAAAATTTTAGGGATTAATATAGAAACTTAAAATTTTCAACTAATCAGTCATTGAGCCTTGGGTCTGGTCCCAACAGGAGTCAAGGATATGCCTTGAGCCTCTTTGACTGATAGTATAGAATATCAAATTGCTATGGGGAAGAGAAATTAGTTATTTGTAGCCCGGTGAAATATATTTACATTGATGTATCTCACCTTCTTCTACCTACCCGATCATTATCTTCTAACATTTTTCCTTCTCTTTTAATCAGGTGCATTTGAACTAGCAACCTTACAACATTTTATTCTTTATTGAAAGCAATAAACTATCTAATTCTACACTTATTTCAACCAAGAATCCAGATTAAACTATTGGATTCTTTTATTCTCTACCTAATTAATGAATTGTCATGATTAAACTGTATGACAATTGTTTATTCTCTATCTACAACATTTGAAATTGAAAAAATGATGAGTCAAGATTAAATTGTTCAACTCATCACGTATTATGGCATTTTATGTAATTCATTAACACTCTACCATAATCAACTGCAAAAGGTAAAAGTAGTGGCATTTAGACTTGCACACTTTCATGTTTTATTCATCTTTTTCTTTTGGGGTATATTATTTTTTCTAAGTCCTTTGATTTTCCTTTTAGGACTTTTTACCCTCTTTTAGATTTTTTTATTTTTTTACAAAATATGAGAATACAACTTGTAGAAGGCAAAGTCTGTATATATTTACAAGATTACCATCAGTCAATTCAAAATTATGAATCCTATATTTTTAGGTCACTAACAGGTAGCGCCTAATATTTTCTCCCAACTTAAAAAAAAAAAACACTCCAAACTCGCTTTCAACAACTTCTTCTCCTTTTTGATATGGCAATGAGATGTAAAACAGGCCAAAGAGGCTTTATAGTCTTTTATGAAACCAATTTGATTCCAAAACCCTGTTTATAAGGTTTATTTCCCTCTTTATTTCTATCACTATGTTTTTTTTGCTTTTTAGTCCTGTAGGTGTCAGTTTCATATGAAAATGGCTTTCTCTTTGGAGGAAGCCTTTAAATGTTTTTTTTCACATTGATAAACTTTCTAAAGAGGCCAAAACTATGCTTCTCATATATATTTGGAAAATGAAACCCTTTCATGATTCTTACCACTTATACACAACAAATTTTGTCATATTTTTCCATTTCTTTCCTCTGATTTACATTCTGTCCTGGTTTGTTGTGAAGTAGTGAGGAGAAACCCCTTGGTGGGAGAAAAACCCTAGAAGTAAGCATCAATGACCCTTTTAATATTTATATATTTTTATCACTACAAACATTGATTTGGAACTTATTCTCTTATCAAATCTTCCTGTAGATAGCCATCCGTGATAGTTTGTAGAAGTGTTATTTATGGTATAATCCCTCTCTTGCAGAATATTCATTTGATAGGGTGACCCTTGATAGAGGTTTTACTACTCTATTGTAAGTCAGTGGCATATTTTTCTTTATACATCTTTGACGATGACGTAGGTCTAGTGATAGGTGTAAGATAGTTTAACCCTTTTTTGTGTCTTCCATGGTCACTTCTATGCATGCAGGTGCCTACAAAATTTCTTCTTTTGATCATTGTCTCTTTTGAACATGGAAAACTCATTTTATCAGTAATGACCCATGTTTGCCAGAGTTTCCTCTTTTCACATTTTCTTCCCTCATGCTTACCTCCTTGACTTCTTTGAACATGTTTGTGTCCTTTCTTTTAGAAGACAAACCTTGAAATAATATTTCTATCTCTTTTGTACCTTTGGTGAAATGAGGTACTGGTTTTTAGGTCTGCCTCCCTGGATTGCTTTAGTCTTCTGATTTTACCTTTTGAAGCCTTCATGCTTTTGTACCAATACTCTTCACCTTTTTAACCCTTGATGATGGGGATCTAATGTATTTTTTTCCAAACCCTAGAAGGTAGTTTGAAAACCTTTTGAAAGATTCTGCTATGATGAAGGAGGCTTCTTTGTCACCATGTGACCATCTTTGTCCATCTTGCCAAACTCCTAGGTTTTAGGCCTTCTTAGGAAAAATTAAATAGTGTTGTCTCCTAAGTTCTCAAAACTTTACAAAACTCACCAATCATTCCTAAAAAGTCTTCAATGATTATTTGAAGGAGTTGAGGTGACCTTTACCTTTGTAACCCTAGGATTGATTCCTTGTTTGGTCAAAATTGTTACAAACCCTTATTCACATCAAACATATACTTGTTGCTTTCTTCTTGCTATGAATGGTCTTTTTATGATGATTTTTCTTATTACCTTAGCTCTTGCTAGGTTGATGCCCTTTTGACTCTTTTGCAGAAATGTAATCAAGGGGCAGCTGTCCCCCTACAAAATTTGTGCTTCAGGCCAAATACCTTTCTTGAACGATTTCTTTGATGAGTTTTAGGACAAGAACACCAGTCCTTTCCTTCTTTGAATACAAATTCTTCATATAGGAAAAAAAATAGTTTGTAGGGAACCAAATCCATCCTATGTCTTTGTGAAAACCCTAGTGGACTTAGTGGAGGCCTTCTTGGACTTGGTTTTTGGACCGAGACCTAGAATTTGGGATCATCAAGTGCAAGATAGAGTTTATGATAGACTGATGTATTGAAGATCCAAAATCCAATGTACTTGATTTATCTAAAGAGTCTACAGAGATAGTTTGAGACTATCAGTGTTTGAGAGTGCTTTGGGAGACACAAAAAAGATGTTTGATTGGTGGGATTAGGTAGCAGTAGGGGTTTTTTAGGAAAAATAAAACAGAGAATTTGGGCCAAAGGTGAAAGCATATAGACAGGAAGGGTGACATCAGCCACTAATAGTTTTTTGGGGACTGATAAACAATGCTATACATGATGGAAAGATGAAATAGTGAAAAAATATTTTTAAGGATGATGAAGGCAGTGAGATTTCTAGAACTCACAATGTTCAAGAGCTTTGCTTCTAGAAATCTAAGGAAAACATTTAGTCATCTATGCAGGAAAAAATTATTGATGACCAACAACCTCTAACTGTATGGTTAGATGCCCTCCTTCGACCATGAAGTACCAAGTGACAACCATATAATTTCCAACATCATCATTAATACATGAGATACATAAAATAAAGTGGCTATTTCCACAAAGGAAAAGATCCATCTCACAATACATCTCTTCATCCTATGTTTTATGAATTTTATTGAGCATTGATATGCTCTCATCCTTAGCCCTGTTGGCCTTGTTGGATCCAAGCATCATTCCAAAGTTAAGCAAAAGAAGAAGGAAAGGAGCTATACAGTGTTGGGTGCTAACAGGTGTCTTTAAAAACTCCTAATTGCCTCACATTAATTATCAACCAGGGTAAGTCCTTTTATCTCAAGTGTGTACAAAATATGTGCAAGCTATTAATACAAAGAGTAATGAAAAAACCAATCGTTTAATATAGATACAATCATAAATCTTGAAGCTTAAAAGGAAGTGATTCATCTACACATTAGAACACAAAACTATAATTCATTCCTAATTCAACTAATTCAAATGATAACCAACCGAGAGCACTGAAGCATTAACCGAGCTCTTTCAGCTGGATCTAAAATATTAAATAGAAAGGAAGTATTATAAATAATTGTCTATGCTTTAAGTAATCAAAACCAATTATTTTTGCTAGCAACTAATTCCTTAATGAAATAAATTAGAAATGCGTATTCAAAGAAATAGATACCAGAAATGTGAATTTTCAAAAGTACTGCAACTGTAAAGCGAAAAAGCAGAATATACTTGTAATAAATAGAAAATTATAGCACAGGGAACAATAGTGAAATCCACTAGAGACTGGGCCCTTATCCACCGGCGAATACTGCTTAACTACTCCAGAATAGTTGAATAAATAGCAGTGCAAGCTATGTATTTCTTTTTTCTAAGTAAACGTAATCTATTAACAGAGAAAATTATTTACAGCAGGCCATAGCCATATCCTTTCCCAGTGTAGTGGCATTTTGAACAAAAAACCATTGATGAACACTTCCCTTCAAGAGGGAAACAAGTGTTGAGCATTTTTCAAGAAAAATCCCACGCAGGGGAGACATGGAGTTCTGAGTTTGGATATCATAGCTAACAAAAACTGAAACATAAACATCATGACAAACAAGAACAAGCCCTGAAGTATGGGCCGAGACAGTGCATGAAAAGCATATAGAGAGGGTGGTGCTACTCATCAGGAGCTTCTTCAATGACCCTGCACCAAAATTCATCCGGTTCCCCGTCATCCTTGTACAGGTCCAAAATTGAATGGATCACCTTCCCAACAGTAGAAGGAACCTGGACCACGCTCGCTTGACCCTCTGCAATTTGCGCCTCGCTCATATGACCTCCAGATGTCTTCATCTCACTCGCTTGACCTCCAGTGTTCAGCTTCTCGCTCGCTTGTCCTTCATGCTTAGTGTTCCCCTTTAGCTGTCCCTGCGGGGCCAAGCAGCACCTGAGATCCCCGTCAACCTTGAGAATGTCATCCATAGAAGTAACCACTTTCCCTGACGAAGGAGGATAGGCCTGTTTAGCACTTGCTTGTCCCTTGTTGTTTTTCACCACGTACGGTTGCGTACTAGTCTATCCAGCCACGCCTTTGATCACGTTGTCCTGAGTGCCCTTGCCCTCCAAATCCTGAAAGTCCATGCTGTCTGTGAGCTTCTTTCCATCTTTCTTCCCCGAAGACTGAGCCCCCTCAATGCTGCATTCTGCCCTGCCAGAGCAGGGAGTCATTCCCTGAGGATTTTCCTGAAAGACAACCGTGATGGAGGCCGTCACTCTGGGATGATTAAGAGAGTTGTTGAAAGAAAAATGCACAGTGTGGGGATGAGCAGGAGGAATCAGAGGATTGGGGGAATGAAAGCTGCGCCCCGAGTGGAGAAGGCGGCCTCTATGTGCACTAGAAAGGCCATAGGAGTGTGATGAAGATGCACAGGAGGTGTTGGAGGTGGTCGGGGAATGTCGAATCTAGCTTCTAGTAGAACCTCTCCTGCAATGCATTCTATGCCTGAGACGCGACATATCCACAGACGGGACAGCTGTGTGAGGAGGCGAAGGATGGACAGAAGATAGGGGCGTTTGAGAAGGCAAAGTAACTGTAGCAAGCATGCAAGAGCCTACGAGAGAGTAGTGGAGGTTATCTCCCAACTCCAAATAGCAATTGAGACTACTTCTCTTGCCAGTCACAGTGCGCATAGAAGAAAGCCCAGCATCCAGGGTGCAACACAGCTTTACAGGCAGGGGAGTTCTTCCTGAACCATAGCCTCACTCAATTATTTCAACCTGATATATTGTGTAGTAGTGAGTCCTTTGCAATAAACCTTCATAAATTTGAACAGAAGACAAAGCCATGTCGCGGCGTACGAAATGGTATCGAGGAGCAAAGGAGAGGTTGTAATGAGTGCTAGGAGTTAATTGCATTAAACTCTGAACAATCCAATTTATGAGCCGAATGAAAGCTTCGAGGCAGGTAGGCATGTGGCTTCCCATGATACCACCCTCCCATCCCATCACCTTAAACCTCTTCATCGTCACCCGCATCTGGGACTTATGCTTCACTTTGGACCAGTGTTTGGCATTTCTGTCTTTGATCATCATTGTGAATTATTTCAAGAGTACCTGTAAGAAGGTTGTGCTTATTGTCTACTCCCAAGTTGGCCAGTAAATCAGCAACTTTGTTTCCCTCCCTTCTGATATGCTTGAAGAGGAGAGCTCTATTGTTGATGATCCATTGCTCAATTTTCTCCAAATGTGCCTCAAGTCTCCAAATGAAGGCAATTTTGTGCGCATGAGCCCCATTGAGGAGCTGAGTGGCTAGGTTGATAAATATTTGAGAATCCCCTTCAATCTCTAGAGGATGCAGCCCAAGATGTTGTGAAAGGAGAAGTCCCTGCCAAAGACCTTCCAGCTTGGCCGAATTGTTCGTGTCCCATCCAAGGTTCCCCATGTAGATAGCTATGAGTTTGCCTTTGTGATATCTGATTATGCCCCCGAAGCTTGCTTTGTCTGGATTCCCTTTAGAAGCGCCATCAAAGTTAAGTTTGAAGGTGTTCTCTGGAGGAGGGATCCAAGAGCTCTTGGTGTAATCAGTTCTAGGGATTTTGTGCACTAGCTCTCGAGGGTGAAGCTAAATTCCCCAATTTTCCCAGATGGATCTTTCTTTTGCTAGAGTTGGATAGTCATTTATGTCCCAGGAATGCAAAGCTAGGGTCTCATTAAAATTGAGACAGAAGTTCCTCCAGATCATGTCTAGAGGAGTTTTTTGATCCCCCGGAGATGCGTTATTTCTTCCTTCCAGATTGTCCTGGAGGCAGTAGACCTGGATTATTCTCTTTAGTTGGTTTAGATTTCTTCTCAGATTCTTTTGCCAGTTCCGATAGAGTTGGTCTATCTTCGAAGGGACGGCAATTTTGTTGGCATCGAAAAGTCGACTCTTTCCCATAATTGATTGGCCGTAGAGCAAGTGTTTAGAAGGTGCTATTGAGTTTCATGAGTACAGCAGCTTAGGCAGATTGAGGGGCCATGAAAGCTTCTTTTCCTCAAGTTGTCCCAAGTGAGGATTCTTTGATGCCCAAAGAGCCAGAGAAATAATGAGACTTTGGGCCAAACCCCCGAGCTCCAAATTTTGTTCCATAGGGGATCTTTAGGCACAAGATCGTTACTTAAGATATTGTAGGCTTCCTGGATTGAGAAGGAACCTTTTGGCTTGTATCCCCATCTGAGAATGTCCCTGCTGTGTGAGGTTCTAATACACATATTTTTGAGTTTAGAATTTAATGTTGCTTTGGTCTGTTCATCAAGGTTCTGTATGATCCTTTCAGCCTGTTTCCACTGTCTATAACCCTGCGTTGCATTGTCTATCCAATGTTGTTGAACTGTATCCATTTGCTGCCTATCCCATTCCGGTTCGGGAGGCAATCTGTAGGTGTTAGTGAGTTTTGGGAATTGATCCCAGGAATCCATCCAGAATCTGGCAGTACTACCATTCCTTAATTCCTAGAAACTGGTTTGTTGAATAAGGAGGTAATGCTATTTGGCTGCATTCCAAATGAGTGAGCCTTTCTCCATTGGAGTGAATCTAATGAGTTCTTCCTGTGGTCTGTGGTTGGCGTACTTGGCTGTCTAGATGATTGAATAGGGCTTATTAGGGGCGGTGAGCCAGCTCCACCATATTTTGGCACCCATTATGGCATTGATGTGAGTTGGATCACGCAATCCTATTCCTCCTTGTTCCTTTGGCTTGCAAACCATTGACCATTTGACCAAAGCCCACTTTCGATTTGTGCCTTTGGATCCCCACAGGAAGTCTCATTGTAGGGCCTTTATTCTTTTGAGAACCCATTTTGGCGCTGCCAAGATAGAGAAAAGGTACAGAGGCATGGCCTGTAACACTGCTTTGATTAGAACCACTCTACTTGCGATGTTCAGAGTTCTGTGAGTCCAAGAAGAGAGGCGAGCTTCAAGTTTTTCAAGGATTTCTCGCCATGAGGCATGCTTTAAGGCAGAGGCAATTAAGGGGGTGCCCAAGTATTTAGAGGGGAGGGTGGCAATGGAGAAACCAAGGATGCGGGTGATAACTCTTTGAGTGAAGGGAGGGGTATGAAAGAAGAAGAGCTAGGATTTAGCGGTATTGATACATGCACCTGAGGCTGCCAAGAAGTCTTTCAAAAGGGATTTAAGTAGGGAGGCTTCATGCACGGAAGGGTAACCAAACACCATATTGTCATCCACAAATTGCTGGTGAGTTAAGGCAGGGGAATTGTGAACTGAGAGGCCTCGAATCTGCTGGGATCGGGGGGCATTTTTAAGATGTCGCCCCAAGCCTTCTGCCATTAGGACAAAGAGGAAAGGGGACAGAGGGTCCCCTTGTCTGATTCCTCGAGAGGGGCTAATGGGACGCGAGGGAATGCCATTGATGAGGATTGAGAAGAAGGAGGAGAAGATAAGATTATGGACCCAGCGAATCCAAGTGGGGGAAAAACCAAAAGCAGATAACACCTTCTGAATGTACATCCAGCTTAATCTATCAAAAAATTTTGAGAGGTCAGTCTTGAGAATCATACCTGCCTGTTTGGTGTCCTTGAGGGAATGTATGATTTCATGTGTGAGGATGATGCGATCCAAAATTTGCCTTCCTTCAACATAACCAGCTTGCTCAGGCGAGATGAGTAGGGGCAGAAGCAATTTCAGTCTGTTGGCGATGACTTTAGAAATAACCTTGTAGATGACATTGCATAAGGCGATTGGGTAGAATTTGTCCGGCGTGCTGGAAGCTTCTTCTTTGGGGATTAGAGCAATAAAGGTCGCATTCAAGGAGGGGAGGAGCCATTGCATTGATCGCGATTCCTCCACCACCATCCAGACCTCCTCTTTGATCAGATCCCAGAATTTGTGAAAGAAGGTGGCAGTAAAGCCATCCAGTCCATGAGCCTTTCCTTCTTTGAGCTGCTTCATGGCCGTATCCACCTCCAGACTCGAGATCGGGCGAAGTAGAAGTTGATTATGCTCGTCGGTTACTAACTTTGGAATATTATGAGTGATTTTGTTGATGGCCGACAATCTGTCCTGAAGAGGCTCTTGGTGCACAGTGTGGAAGTGGTTGATGAACTCCTGCTCGATCTCTGCATGATCTTCCACTTTTTCCCCCTCCTGATTCTTAATAAATGAGATTGTATTGTGCATGCGCCTTTGAATCATAGATCTGTGGAAGAATTTAGTGTTTCTTTCCCCCTCCTTCAGCCATCTGATTCAATATTTCTGCCTCCATAGAATTTCTTCCTGCTTTGATCTTTCCTCCAGCTGCGATTGAAGTTGCTTTTCCTATTCCAAAGTTTGTTCTGTGTAGCCTTTTGTGATTATTTTTTGTTGGAGAGCCTTCATTTCTTTGTGTAGATTCTGTTGTGCCTGAAAGATATTTCCAAAAGTGGAATGATTCGAGCTCTTGATGTGGCCTTTTAGGAATTTGACCTTTTGTTGGAACTAGAACATTTTGGACCCTTCTGGCAGCTTGAAGCTCCTCCACAGCGAGCTGATTAGGTCATTGAAAGCATGGTGATTGAGCCAAAAGGCTTCAAAATGAAAAGGGTGTCGCATAGAGTTACCCGGCCTTTGCCATTGAAGTAAAATCGGCCAATGATCAGAGCCGGTGAGAGGGAGGATAGAAGATGTGATGTTGCCTCCCAAATAGACTGCATTATCTAAAATTAGAAATCTATCTAACTTAGATGCTATGTGCTGTCAACCCGTTCTTCGATTAATCCAGGTGAAAGTACCATTGCTGAATTGCATATCAATCAACTGGTGATCTTGTATGAAATCTTTGAAAAGGATGCTTTCTGGCTCTAGCTTGGCCCTACCCCCCATCTTTTCCTCCAACTTGGTGATCATGTTAAAGTCACCTCCTAAAATCCATAGGGGATGGATTATGTCATGGTTGAGCGCTCCTATAGTTTCGAGATGAGAAATTTTGCTGGCAACGTCCTGAGGGAAATAGACGTTTGTGAGGTGACCATGTATGTTGGTACCTATGATATGAAAAGTTTCTTGTATGATGTGGTGGGTAGCATGGAAATCTGAGAGAGAGATGGCCTGAGTATTCCAGGCAATGGCCAGCCCTCCAGAAGCTCCTGAGGCATCCAGAGCTATTGAATGACAACTGGGCCAAGCTTTTGAGAGAATGTTTCCTAGAGTGCTACTGTTACATTTAGTTTCTTGCAGGAAAAATATCTGAGGCTGCTCTTGCTTTACCATGTTTTCTATCATTCTGAGTTTCTCGGGACTGTTAAGTCCTCTTAGGTTCTATGAATTGAGCTTCATGATTCACTATTTGGGAGAGGCTTGTAGTACTTTTTCAGCTTTTCATATCTACCGGAATCAACCAGGATTTTTTCCCACTGTGATTGTTCTTTCTAGATCTGTTTTCCTTCCCCTCTTCTTGGAGTCTTTTGGGGTTTGATTGCCATCCCACCTACTGCCTGGTTGGATTCCCAGTTCCTTCTGTAAGAAAGCTCTGGAGATAATAACTTCCAGTATATCTATCTGATGTTTCTGAATCTTGTAAAACTCTTTTCTCCGGCACGCTTGTTCGAGCTCAAGGATGTCAAGCCCTCTCAGATCAATGCTTTCCGGTTCTTCATCCATGATTTGGGCTTGACTACTTCCTACTTCAGGTTGATTGGGTATGCAATCCACATCCATTCCGTTTGGTTTCCAGTCTGGGTCCTTGAAGGGAGCGTCTAATAGACCAATCTGAATCCCCTTGGATGGAGGATTAGGAGGGGAATCAGGCGGAGGGTGAGGCGAGGTCGTTTTGACTGCTTGGGGTACATTCGGGTCGGCTTGAGGGGGGATATCCATGACAGTATCTAAGACTTAAAAGCTGTTGCTGGTAGAAGGCATGGAGTTAGCAGATGAGATGGGTTTTTTCCCATTGGAAGGTTTCTTATGGGACCTTCTTCGGCTGGTAACTTTGGTAAACCCTTCAGGAGTAGAAGTTTCCTGGTGGTCTGTGGTCGATGGCTTAGCATTGAACGGAGAATCCCTGAAGAGATGCCCATGAATGTGACATCTACGACAGCGGAAGGGAACATGTTCAAAGTCTAGGGGTTGGATCCATTCAAAATCATCATGGTAGAGGCTTTCCGAATCAGGGAGAGCTTGGTCTAGGCACATGTAAACACAGATGTGAGCATAAGAGGTCTAACGACGCAGCTTCGTTTCCTCCGTGATTTTTATGAACTCCCCCAACCCCTTGCCAATGTCTTTAAGGGATTCTTCATCCCAGTACTCCAGAGGGAGCGAGTACATCCTGATCCAAACCAGTGCCCAACTGAAATCTTCCTTATCTAGGTTGAACCTTTCCACCCAATCTCTCAGATATAGGCTGGCTAAGTTAAAGAAATAAGGTCCTTCATCTAGAACCCTATTTCGATCTTCGATGCAGATGAAAACAACAGTAAAGAAGCCCTTGGGTCCAAGCTGAAGGGTGATGTGCCCTTTTGGCTTCCATTTCACTGAAATCCATCCTTCAAGCGCTTTTTTAGTAGGCCAGAATCCAATAAATTTACCAATGAGTTCATGTCCCTCATAAAATGTATTTTTCCATTAATCCTGTGGCTAGGAAGCTAGATTTTAGGTCTTTCCACCGCAATCGGTTTGCAGGTAGCGGATTTCACTGTGGGGGAATATTTTTTCCCCATGCCTTCGTCCTGTGATTCATTGTTCTTTTCATTTGTGACTTTTGGCATATCGTGTGACCGTTTGTTCTGTGCTTCAGGAAGCGTTTGATCCGATGCTAAGTTCGTGGAAGGTTCCATGGATATGGGTTTGTCGTTACCTGAGGTGGAATACTGTGCATCCCCCCTCGTAGGGCTTGTCATGGCAAGTGGACCAATGCCAGTCCACGCTGATCCAAAGAGAGAGGGCCAGGGGTGAGCAAAAAGCTTACAATGCCAGTCGACGCAGCTGCAGGAGGTGAGCGGAAGCCCTACCAGAGCACATCTGAGGCCCATCCAGTGCAAGTTATGTATTAATCATCATAGTCAATTGACATTACAATACGATCTTATCATTCAGAACTACGATCTGTGAATTACAATTACAAATTATGCAAAAATGAAAGATACATCGTTCCTCCTCCCAGAGAACTAGCTCTCCCTGTCCCTTTATAGCTAAAAAGGAAAGATAAGTGTGATCCCTCATGATCAGGATATCCTTCGGGATCCATGAAAAAATGATATCCTCGGACAGTTCATTCATCTCTGCGCTATCCTTACTAATTTATCTTCGATTCGACCATATTTAATGCGTCCTCTTTGTCGTGATTAAGTCTTTCTATTCCTTCTGTTATTTCCAACATAAAAATCAACGAGAATTAGTTTGGACGGTTAAATCACATTAGGATCATTTTTCATTCATTATTCATCAAAACCCTTTCGTTATATTATTATATCATGGCACAAAATGGATAAGAAAGAGGAAAAAGGACAGTAATCAAGAGTAAATACATACCTATTGCAAGACTCAACATACTCCCCTTCTTACCTTTTTTCATGTCCTCATGAAAAATAAATAATTCTCGAAGAAGTTAAAGAGTAGGCTGGAGAAGGTCTCTCTGTAATAGGCCTGAGACCATGATGTCTTTCCAAGTGTGAAAAGGCTACTACTTCTTGTCCTTTGGGTAACTCATAGTCAGGATGATACCAAATAATGGGGCTTCGGTAGCAACATCCCACCCAATAAGGTCCTCCTCTTAAGATAAAGTTGTCATATGGGACTAACCATCTCGCAGCAGCTTTGAAATTTCCATGATTAAGTGGTTCTCTATCTTTAACACTGTTGCTTGAAACCATCCATCTCATTTTTGATGCAAGCGAGGATCTTTATTGAATGGAGAGGAAATATGATGATCCTTCCAGCACAATTTCCTTATGTATGGGGCCTAAACTCTTAGTGATGCCCTCCTGTGTCATCAATGTTTTATGCTTAGTAAACACTTGCAGAGGGTGAGTAGGTTCACTTCTTACCCAAAGATCCAAGTTGTGTTCTTGTCTTTGGGATGAATTATAAGCCTTCAACCGCTTGATTTGGTTGACTGCAAAAAAAATAAAAGCCTAAAATTGAACATCTCGAATAAAAGGGCTAGGATTCACGTCCACTTCTTTATTTGATATGAAATTATGCAAATAAAATTCACAAATAAGGCTTTGGACCTTTACTCCATGTGTCTTGCAGTCGTTTATAAAATCCTCCATCGTCTTTAGCTCAATTGGCTTGTTGGATCTAACAGCTTTGATTTTTAACAATAAATATTGTTCTAATAAAAACAAGGCATAGTTCGCAACAGAACATTGAAAAGTCAAGATATCCAAATATAATGAACAAATGGTGTCCAATTGATTCCTAAATCTGTTCAGCTTAGTTTTCATTCTATTCATTTTTTCTTCTTCCTGTCTAGCCTTATCAAAATCCTCATTCTATGCTAGGGTTAATGCCATCAATTGTTTTTGTAATTCCTGGTATTTTTGGAGGGAGACTGTCTGTTGTTGATGTTGTTCTAAAGCAAGCTGGGCTTGTGTCAGCTCTTCTTGAAGTTTTAAAATAATAGGCTCATTCCTTGACAAGAATTCCCTGGATTGCCCTTCTGTCCAAGTGTCGATGCTGTGAGAGAATACCTTTTCAGTATTTATTTCTTTATTTTGGGAGGACCAACCTTCCATTTGAAAAGCCACATTTACCAAATTTTTATTCAAATTAGCCTGGGTGGCTATTGTTCGAGTGGGAGTGAGTTTGGCTTTAATTTATACTGATTTATTCTCACATATTCTTGTTTGTGTAGCTACAGAAGTTACCTCAGAAGCAATTTTCTGAGTTTTACATTTTTTAACTTCTCGTTGTAGCCTTCTGACTATATTTTGGAGGTTTCAATATTTTTGTTGTAACTTCTTAAGTTTTTCTCCGGCTACTTGGACCTTTCGAGGAGCGTCTGCTCCACTAACGGGTTTATCAATAGTTTCTAGAGTTTTTTGTTGGTCATCATGGCTGTGTTCCAAAAGAACCATATCACCTAACTAATTGTTAGACTCGTGACTAAATTCTATGTCTACAAACTTCTGTTGGTCCTCATGGTTGTGTTCTAACAGAATCGTGTTGCTAGACTAGTCGTTGGATTCCTAAACAATTTCTGTGTCCGAAGCCTGTGGAGATGGCAGTGTTTCTATATGCCGTAATTCTCTGGGATTTTTGTTTCCATTATTCTGGGACCAAGTGTCCTCCAGGTTGCATATATACATTAAGATTTTCCAGGACCTCGACCATCCCTGTCTCGAAAGCTTCAAAAGGATCATCTAGTCCTGGCTCACTTTCCAGTTCATTATTTTAATCGTGTTCTTGTTATTGTTCTGAATTGGCCTCTTCTTTAGGCTCTGATGTGGAATTTGGTTCCTCTTCTTCTGGTTCTGATGCGGAATTGGGTTCCTCTTCTTCAGATTCAGAATCTTTTATCCTAACTGAACTGACTGTCTCCGTAGGTTGATTGATTTCATCCCGAAGATTTTCAGACATCCTCTGGGATAGTTAAGTTATTACAGACCTCCTACATTTATGGGGTTCAGCCTTTGAACGAACATGCCTTTTTCTTTTCAGAATAGAGTTATGTTGGCTTGTCTCCGCAATTTCAGGATTTTGGATTACAGGGTTTTGCATGCTCTCTAGGGCCATCATGAAATCATCCCAAGTTAAGCTGTATTGAACCAGGCTATGACTGATGATTAATCTAATCAATCCATGGTGACTTACTACAGTTTTCAGGTGTCTCACCCATATTATTCTAACAATAGTATCATGCAAAAAAGAATTCAAAAGAGATGGCAGATTAACAGTGAGTTTTTGTTTCAAGACAACTAATAGTTTAAGTTGTCATGGTCTTACCACATCTCGACATCCATCACAGGTAATGTGTATTTGGATTATTCTTGCTAATTCTTTCTATGGTTCTGCCAGAGAAAATGGTTGGATGCATTTGCCTTTCTTGACTACTTTTTCACCTTCTTCTTTGAAAGTTTCCACCGCGTCTTGCAATGATACATGTTTTTGTGACCATATAGTTCCTTCTACCGGTAGCCCAGGTACTTCAGCTATTACAGCGTCTATGAATTTAATTCCTCTACCTTTCACCATGGATTCCCCATGCTGCAGTTTCTGTAGAAATTCAATGGCAGTTTCCTCATTTGAGGTCTGAAATATTGTGATATAGGATATCCACCCTGCACTGATAGAATTTCCTTGGCTCTATCGGAGACATCTAACACTAAAGGTTCGCGACGCACTATCTTACCACCCATAATGCTTGAATTCTTCCTATGATTGCAAAGGATGAGTGAAATGGAAAAATGCAGCAATACTGAAAAACACATCAATGCTTAGAGAGATAAAACAACAAGTTGTTGTAACAACTAAGTGTAGCTGATATTAATTGTGTTATAAATTTCCGCATACCACATGGTCATGGAATATCTTGTCAACCAATGAAATAATGACAACACATGCCTCGTGTAATGGAATTTCTCTCCCTCTTTCGAAATGAGAGTTCACCTACAACCGAATAGACGTGGAATTGCTATTCCGATGGTAGGATATAAGGATGAAGAGTACAAAGTACGTAAATAAATTATGGGACAATAAGAGAGATAGATAGATTGAAAGCAAGGTGTGTAATCATAGTAAATGATAAGAGACAAGACACTTTGGTTGATGATAAGTTATATAATAAGGAAAGAGGACAACAATATGTAAAAAAAGAATCTTTTCCGATGATAATCCAGCTATACACGATATGATTGAATAAAAACATGAATGCATGCATAAAGGTTCAAAGTAGGGAAGTGTTTTAAAGGAAATAATCTCTCGGATAAAAAGATAAATGGGAAGAGGGTATTATAATAATTATTTATTGAGGAAATAGAACTTCAATACCATAAGGAGAGCTTCTACTGCCACCAGGAATTCATAGCCTTGACAGAGTTTCTTTTTAACCAATGTGAGCCAGGATCCTCAATTTATAATTGAAAATTTTCATTGTTGTTTCTATAGAAGAGACCAGTGTGCTGGCGTGGTAATCAAATAACCATACTTCCATTCACTGGGAAGTAGCAAAATTGAGCAGCCTGGCTTGTGATGAGACCTCCTGTTCCAAGGATGTTTTAGCCATCCAATGGATCATAACCCTGGTGTGGTGGCCATGGTGGGAATGTCACATTACTACCTCCTTATGAACATGGTAGGTTGGCTCTTAATGAGACCCCCTATCCTCTATCTATAGATAAAATTACATATTTTTATGATAAATAGAGGGAGGCTCAGTACTCCTTAAGATTAGGGATGGTGTAAGAAGTTGAAGCATGTCAATAATAATAAGAATTATACACATAATCCCATTGATAATAGATAGAGAGAATTATAACCAGTAAGAGTAGAACCAACATGGTAAAGATGATCAATCAATATCATATACAGTAGAAATTTGTACAGTAAAGTGAAATATAAATAATTGTGTCCCTTTCAATTGTTTTAAGTATATGATCAAGAATGCATCTTTGTCAAAGATCATAATGTTAAAAATATTCACCTGCTTTAATAAAATCCATAATTCTTATCCGCATGAAGGTATTGTACTTCAGGCCATAAAAGAAATCAAAGAAATAAGGTTGAAATGAGCTAGGAATAAGTCCATGAGAGAAAAGAGGTGTTTGTGAAATATATAAAAGAAAGGTGTTGTTTAGAACACATAAAAATTATACAAGAAACAAAAAGTGTTGTTCCAAAATTGGAACAGAAAACAAAACAAGAGAGAGTGTTGTTCTGCAGACGGAGCACCAAAATAGGAAGAGAGAAAAAAAAAATTGAATCAACAATCCTATATATAATTTTTTTTTTTAGATAGAAAAAGAAATGAATTTTAGAAAGATGAAGCTATCGAAGGATTATCTTCTGTAGCTAAAATTTTCATGGTGGAGTCCTTGCGTATTTGTTGACAAAAATATTCTCTTGTAAGTGGTCTTTGGTAGAGGTGCACATGATGCCCATTTGATTTAAAGGAAAAATCAGACCCATCAATGGTGGTCAACATAAGAGTGCCATTGTCATGTACTTCCTTTATTTCATAGGTACCTAACCACCTAGTCTGCAATTTACCAGGGAAGTCTTGAAACCTGGAATCATAGAGAAGTGCCTAGTCGCCCTCATGAAATGTCTTTTTCTTGATCAGAGAGTCGTGCCATTTGGATCTTTGTTGTTGAATAAGTGCAGTATGTTGTAGGACCAAAAGCTGGATTTCATCTAATTCATTTATTTGTTGTAATCTGTTAATTTTGGCTTCAGTTAAATCCAGTCCCACTTCCTGGGCTGTCCTTAGTGTTTGTATCTAAAACTCTATGGGAAAAATAGGTTCCTTACCAAATACCAGCTGATATGGGGAGTACCCAGTAGTATTCCTCCAAGTTGTGTGATATGCCCACAAGGCTTTTGGCAGTCGAGTAGCCCAAATTGAAAAATTTTAGGGGCTAATTTTTCATGGTTTTTCCAAAACAAAGATTCGCCAATTTCCATTTTTTCTAAAATTGATTCGGCCAAATTTTACAATATAAAATTAATTTACCTTAAAAATCGCCAACATTATATAGAGACTATTTATAAAATAATTATAAATTCAAATAATTTTACAAATATATCAATAAACATTTTATAGTTTGCATATTAGAGACTAGTGAGATTCGCCAACATTTTTAAACTTCTAGATAATTTTTCACTCTTAAATTTTCCCTGTAGCCCAGTCTTGTCTGTGTGATGAGACTGTCTTCATTAGAATAGCTTCAATTACTTTGTTGGTGCTTTCTACTTGCCCATTCGCTTGCAGGTGCTTTCTACTTGCCCATTCGCTTGCAGGTGGTATGGAGAGGTAATTCTGTGAATAACATGATGAATTTTTAGTGTATCAGCGATCTTGTGGCCTACAAATTGTGGCCCTCCATTAGTGATTACTTCTCTGGGTAATCCATATCGTAAAAAAATTTCAAAAAGAAAGTTTATCACAGTTTTTTCTGTGGCTCTTGGTAATACTACTGCTTCTACCCACTTAAATATGTATTCTGTTGCAACCAATATATATGATTTCTGGTTGGATGATGGGTTGATTGGCCCAATAAAATCTAATGCCCAATGCTCAAAAGGTTCTATGACCAGCTGTGGATGCAGGGGCATCTCATCATATTAGCTAGGGCGGCCCATCCTTTGACAACTATCGCAGGTATGAACAAATTTCTTAGCATCTTTAAAAATCGTGGGCCAGTAGTAGCCCATTTGTAAAATTTTATGTCCAGTTCTGTGGTCTACAAGATGTCCATCGCAAGGTCCATCGTGGTAGGCCTTTAAGATATCTTAAATTTCATCGTCCCTGATACACCTAAGGATGTGCATATCGGCCCCTGTATGAAAAATGTATCCTCCAATCCAGGAGAACCGAGTGCTACATTGTATTATCGATTTCCTTTCTCTGGGTGTCAGATGTTTAGGTAGTTTTCCCACTGCTAAATAATTCACCACATCTGCGTACCATGGTGTTTTCATGGTTATAGCAAATAGGTGTTCATCTAGAAACTAATCCTCTACTGCTATTGCATCATCTATTCTTGGCACTCGGGAGAGGAAATCTGAAACAAGGTTTTCCTTCCCTGGTTGATCCCTTATAGTTATATCAAATTCCGGAAAACTTAGCAACCAACGTGCCACTCTTCCATTCGTAATGGGTTTATTAAATAAGTATTTAATAGAAGAGTGATCCGTATACAGAATACAAGTAGCCAGTTATATAGTGTCTAAATTTTTTAATAGAATAAATAAGAGTTAAAAATGCCTTCTCTATTACTGTGTAATTCAATTCAGCAGGGGTTAAGTTTTTGCTAATGTAACATATAGTGTAGGGTTTCCTGTCTTCTTATTGGCAAAGAACTGCTCCAATGGCTGTGTCTGATGCATTTGATGAAATTTGGAATGGTATATCCCATTTCGGGCCTTGTAATACTGGTGTTGTGGATACTAACTGTTTTAAGTCTGTAAAGGCAGTATCACATTTTTCAGTCCATATGAAATCAGTGTTTCATGTTAACGCATATAATGGTGTAGCAATCTATGAAAAATTCTTGATAAATCTACGATAATATCCAGCAAATCCTAGAAAACTACATACCTCTGTTTGAGTGTAGGGAGTAGCTAGTAAGAGAATTACTTATATTTTTGCCAGATCTACCTAAATTCCAGCTGCTAAATTGTAATGATCCAAGATCAAGCCTTTTGTCATAATCATAGGGAAATTTTCGTGACTTAAACATAGGCTGGTAGCAATACACCATTCCATAAATTTTTCCAATGTTTGTAATGCTTTCTCAAAGTCATCTCCATAGGGTGTGAAATCTTCCATGTATACTTCCAATCCTTCATTTATCAAGTCTACAAAAATGGTGAGTATGGATCTTTGGAATGTTGCAGGTGCATTACACAATCCAAAAGGTAATACCCTATAACTAAATGTTTCCCATGGATAGGTAAAGGTAGTCTTATCCTGGTCTTCAGGGGAAACATGAATTTGGTTGTAGCCACTGAAGCCATCTAGGAAATAAAATAATTTCTTCCCTGCTAGTGTATCTAGGACCTTATCAATAAATGGAAGGGGGAAATGGTCTTTTTTCATTTCCTTGTTGAGTTCTCTATAGTCAACGCATATTCTCCATTTCCCATTCTTTTTGGGAACCACAAATAATGGAGAAACCCATTTACTGTTAGATATAGGATAGATAAAATTTACATCCAACAGTTTTTGAATTTCTTCTTTAACAATATCTTTTTGGTGAGGATTTAATCTATGATAAGGTTTTAGAATTGTTTTTCCATCCTTTTCAGTGTAAATGTGATGCATACAGAGCTGAGGGTAAATCCATTTCATATCTTAGTAATCCCAAGCGAAAGCCCCTTTATTTTTCTTAAGGACTTGAATATGTTTTTGTTGTTGGTCATCACTCAAATTACTGTTAATGTTCAGGATCTTCCCTCGCTCAATTTTGATAGGTTTTCTATTATAAACAATGGTTTTTGGTATTTTTTGATCATTGATATCTCTCAGGGGAGCTTCTTTGATTTCATTGTCAAGGATTGCTTTAATGATGTGGCATTTCGAACTTGATACTGTGGTAGGATGATTGATAAAAGTATTAATGACATCATCTTCAGTTTGGTTTTTGAATTCAATGGCATCTACCACAGTTAATGGTGACTAAATATTTTTTGTTAAGTATGTTGCAAGTTGCTTCTTGGTTTTCATAATAGTTAAGCTTGGCTGAGCAGGAGGGTATAGAGCTAAATTTTTCACATCATTCCCCCTAGTTATAGTCATACTTCCTGCCCAACAGCTGATATAAGCATTAGCAGCCACTAGCCAAGGCCTTCCTAATATTAAGGGATGTCCATCTAGCTAGTTCCTAGGGTTAATAATAAAGAAATCCACGAGGTATTTCCAAGTGCCTACAGAGACCATCACATCTTGTAACGTTCCTTCTGGTCTAATGACTGAGCTGTCAACTAGTTCCAGTAAGGTAGCTGTTGGGTCCAAGGTTATGATGCCAAGAATGCCGCAAGTTGTAGTTGTGAGAATATTAATGGTTGCCCCTAAGTCAACTACAGCATTGGGAAAAGAATGGCCATTTATCTGGACCATGAAAATGGGGTTTTTGGGATCCTCATATTTTACAGGAGTCTCTTTGCCTAGTAATAAATCATACAAAGTCCCGACAACATGGACATTAGGGATTGTTTTTGTTTTCCTCATAGACTTATTTATACACAATTATTTAATAGTTTTGACATATATTGGAATATCTTGGATAGCCTGGAGGAAGGGAATTTTTATACAAATGTTCTTAAGTTCACCCAGAATATCAAATTCAGGATATTCAATTAGGCGTGGTATCAACAATCTTTCTGGGAATGGAGGGGAACTAGTTATGATTTGTTCAAGATTTTTTTGTATGACTGTATATTCCCCTTGTTTTTTTTTATCATCTACAGTTAGAGGCTCATTTGTGTGTGGTTCTTCCGATTGCAAAAATTTATCCTTATCTAGAGTGATTATGCGTCTAGATCTCAACTTAAGCTCATTACATTCTTTCAACTCATCCTCAGGGTCCAGACCCTTAATGATTTGTATTGAATGAACTAGTCTATTGTTAGGATTTGGGTTGGTTTGAGCTCGAAGTTGTGGTCGTATATTAGATTGAGGATTCTACTGCAACATGTATGGTGATGGTAAAATTGGTTGAGGCAGAGGAACTGTCCCCATAGGCTGGTTTGTAGATCTTTGCAATTTTCATTGCCAATTTTGATTTTGTGAGGTGGAAGGGGACCATTGGGAGGAATAAGGGTTTTTCTGCCAGAATGGTGGTGGGTAAATGGAATTTGGCCAATTATTATTATTTGGATTTGACTGATTGGGCCATGGTGGCATAAAAAAATGCTTGAGGTGGAAAAAAAGGTGGCTGATTTGCCATGCTACCCCTGAATATTGCTGAGAATTATATTGGGAGGAAGGAAAGAATGAAGATGGATCAGTAGGAATACCTATCTGACATGCTTGCGATTGACGATGCTGGTTCAAAAAATATACCGGTTCCACTTCTTCTTCCGCTTCCTTGAAAGCTTCTTTTAACCCTAGGAGTGATGGGCAACTTTCTGTGGTGTGCTCTTTAGTGCATATGGCACATGTTACTGTGCTTCTTTCTGCAATGGGGGCAGAAAATAGCCAAGTTATTTTCTACTATAGCCTACTTTTTCTTAGCTTGCATGAAATCCAATTGAGTCACCAGGGTCCCTAGGATATCAGTCTTGAAATTCTCCAATAGTTTGTCAATTTCTCTTTGTGTAATGCTTCCTCCTGAGGCTTTGCTGTCTCTAGGGCTTGCATCATGTCTGATTGGTTTCAGCCTTTTACTGCCCCTGGAACACTTGATGCACAAATCTATAATATCATTATAGTTTTTTTGATAAATGTCACCCTTACCCATTATATTTAGTGTCCCTACCCATTGGTCTTTCATGCCTCTTGTTGTACATTGTTCCCCTCCATTCGGATTTAGCCATCGATCCCTTTCAAACCTGTTTCCATTATATTTCATGGCTAAAAAGCCCCCATGCCGCTCTAAAAAATACGTTGTTCAAATGTTCAAAATACATATTTTATATGTCGGGCCGAAGCCCCTTAGGCTTTAGCCCCTCCCGCCTTGATTTTCATATGACCCGAGTCCAGGACCACAGGCCAGAAGAAAAGGGGGGCTTATCATTTGAGTCTCGGGCGTCGTCGCAGCCGTCCGATTCAATTAATCCAGTTCTATGTGCCAGAACCTATTGGTAGTGGCCCCCACATGATATTGTATTCACACTTTCCTCAAACAGTTTATTGCCCCGCACCACCCTCGCTTTATATAGACTTCCAAGGCCACATGCCATAAAACTCATGCCACGTGTTCTTGGTACAAGCGAGAAACCGCCCATCCCCCGCGCGTTAAACTTCAACCGATGGCTGGGCAGCGGGATTCACAGAGACCGTCGGATCTCCAGATCTCCATCCGACGGCGGAGATGCAACAAAATCGTCCGCCCATTGATACGTACCCGCCAGGTCCCACAGCCCGCCACCGTGTCACTGTTACACTCCTCCGTCCATTAATCCACTCGCCACGTCGCCTCCCATTCGCCCCCTGTTCGCCTACGTGTCTCCCCCCGTACATCCCTCCGCGCCAATATATATATATATATATATATATATATATATATATATATATATATATATATATATATATATATATATATATATATATATATTTATGTGTTTTATTCTATTTCGCTAGTTTTCTCCTTCGAATTCACCGTGTGACATTTCGTTTCTTTTGCAAAAAGCTCCATTGTTCGCCTCCAACACCCCGTATGTCACCGTTTTTGGTCCGTGTCCCCTCATCCCTCCATTCATCTACCCCCCGCTTCCTCGCCCTGAGTCGCTTTTTTTCACCAGCTTGTGGTTTTGGTGGTGTCTTTCAAATGGTAGAAGAGGCTGTTTTAAACTGTCCACCTTCATTCCGTGAGAAAACAAGAATATATCGTAAGGTGATTTCCTACTAAGCAACGACCGTTTAATAATAGATCAGAGCAAAGATGCATGAAATGACAGCCATTAAAGAAAATACAGATGCAAATTCTCGGAACCCTCCAGAAAAATTCACCTCGCATTTAAGGTCCGGGACTCCAGTTCAAAATCAAAAGCTAGGCGTACAGTACTGAATGGAAGATTTTCTCAGAACTCTCATGGCAGCAGATTTGCCTTCAGCCAGAAGCATCCCGATGTATATATTTTATTATTTCTGTCTTGTACATAAGGAGATTTTTATCTCCCAGCATTAATTTCTGTATATAGGTGGTTAGGTATTTATTTATAACTTGTCATTCATAAAAAAGGCGCGAGTGTTTTCCGCCATTGGATTGAAATGTAGTCATTAATTGCTCCTTTTCCTTTCCCCCCTCCTCCAGAAGTTTCGGTCTTCTCTATAAATACCGAAAAAGAAGACATTGTTAGGGTTCCAGATTTTTGTAAGCAAGTTGTGCAGCGAGAAGACTATTGTATTCATCTTGTGACATTTCTGTATGAAGTTTCAGAGCCCGCTGGGTCTCAGTGAGGAGGGGTTATGACTGTATTGAGGATTCTGTTCTTTGGTATATTACAGTATGTAACTTTTCTTATGTGTTAATACATCATTTCTTTCAGCGAAATTTCTTCTTGTATCATGTTCTAGAATGCGAGTGGCTCACTAGTTTGCAGTAAGGATTCATCTTAAGTGGTGCCCTTTTCTGGAATTAGTCAAGCGCTTTAAATAGGCCTAGAAGTGATATGCTGTTCCATGTCCACTCTTTTCATAATTTCTGCTATATTAGTGGCTTAAGGATTCGTAAATTGATGCGCCCTTCTGCCAATAATATCTTCTTATGTTTCTTCACTGCCTGCACTTCTTGATATTTGATTTCTGTGGTATATTATATGAATCAGCCCTCTTTGCAGTAAAGCGGTCTCTTAACTGTCTGATACTTTCATGCTGAAGTTTTACAATATTCCTTTACATTACTCCTATCCTTGTATCAGCCTCTGAGAGAGAATTTGGACCCATCCAATCTAATTCCATTTCCTTGTTTAGAACAAGAGATAGTAGGTGAGTCCCTTGGACTGACAACCCAAACTATAAAGGACTCCTTGCTATATTAAGATGTCCTAGGCACTGGTCTATGGCAACTCTAGGCTGTCTCTAGGGGGGTGACAAAATCATCCACAACATCTTTCTGGCGCCGTTGTCGGGGACACGAATTCAAGAATATCAGTTTCCTCGGGTTTTCGACATCTTATTTCACTCTCTAATCAGGTGAGCATAGAGAGGTGAAGATTTGCAGATTTCTCACCTTGGCGACTCCACTGGTCTTTATTTGATAAACCTTATATGTAGTCCTGGCTCCTCATAGGCCGCATTTAAGGTCAGATACAGCTCAACTGAAAACACCCTACATGTCTGACCCAGAGAAAATTATTCACAAAAGAGTTTGGAAGGAGAGGAAGTCAGCCCGTGCTGAAAATCCTGAGTGTTCTGTTGAAGATTATCCGCCCTCTTCTTCTCAAGAAGTTAGAACAGAAAACCCTGAGTTTTATTTAGAAACCCCACGTAGGGGGAGTGCTTTAATTGGGGAAGAATCTTATCCTGTTTTCGAGGCTGAAGAAATTAAAGAGGTCACTGAGGTAGCTTCTGTTAACCGAGAACTATTCCCATCCACACCTCAGACCTCAGTACAATATATTCCCATTGTTATTCACACTTCGCTTCCCCCTACCCCTCTCCCTTCTTTTGTTTCTCAGACTGTTGTACAACCCCCACCGCCTCCAATGGCCAATGTTCCTGCTTTCCTCCTGAACAAATATGCTCCTCTGGCCTTACCCCAAGTGTTGAATGATATGCCACAGGATTATCTGAAGATTCTGCCAAGGTTCAATGGTGAAAATGATATCGATGCTTAGAAACATCTCGAGACCTTCTGCTCTTTTGCAGAAAATTTGAATGTTGAACACCTGGATGTGGTTTTGAGATTATTTGTGCAGTCTTTGGAAGGAGAAGCCAGAAAATGGTTTAAGACATTGGGAAATCGTTCTGTGACAACCTGGGATCAGATGGAAAACGTTTTTCTCAGGAAGTGGGGAGAAAAGGAGGATTATGGAATGTGCCTTACTGAGTTTAATACTATCAAGAGGAAACAGAATGAAGGGGTATCAGAATTCATCAAAAGATTCAATAAGTTATATCTAAGCTTGCCTCCAGAAATGAAGCCAAATGAAGCTGCTGCCAAGATAGTTTTCATAGCAGCCTTTGATTTTGACTTTGGATTCTCCTTAAGAGAAAGAAAAACTGCCAATCTAGATGATGCACAATCAGATGCTCTGGAACTAGAAGCGAACTTTGCCTCCACAGGAAAGTTAAAAGGGAAAATTGAACCAGATGCCAGAAGAAAAGGCAAAGAAGAGGTTTCTACCTCTAATCAAGAAAAGGATTCAGATAAAATGGATGAAATAAGTAAGATGATAAAGAAGATGGTCAAGATGGAACTGGAAGCCAAAAATACAGCTCCTAAAAACTATTACAATGCTCCAAACAGAGGATATAATCCTCAGTATAGAAAGCCTCCATTGCAAATACTACCAAGAGAGACAAGGGAGCAGCAAGATCAGGTACCTCACCCCTTGTACCTGGAAGGACCAGCAGATGACTCCACTGGAGAGGCAGCCTATGGACTAGAAGATTCCAATCTGGCTTTTTCAAACAATATTGATATGGACTGTCCCCTGCAAGAAGAAGATGAAGAAGCAGACATTGACCATTATTGCAAGCAATTTGCTGATTTCATGGAAGCCCAATTCAATGTCAAATATGATCTCAGATCCTCGAGGAAGAGGACCCGAACTCAGGAGCAAGAAGAAGATCCACCTCAGAAAGAAACATCTGCTCAGAAGGAATCAGTAACAAAGAAGTGCGTGGAAAAAGGTAAGAACCTCCTGAATTCCCCCTTGCAGTCAACTGATCAGTTTCCTTCTTCCTCCAAATTAGCCAGTCCTTCTAATGTTGAGTCAGTGTCAAAAGAAGTCAAGCCCCCAGTTGAGAATAAGGAGTCAAAAGAAGTAATGATAGAAAAGCCCACATCTGCTTTTAATTTGCAAAGAGAGCTTGAAAAGATTAAGATTCCTGTTCCTCTGACTGAATTGTTGAAACAGCCTGTATATCAGTCTCAGGTCACCTCTTTCATGCCTCTTCCTGAACCACAAATTGCACCCGATAGTCTAAATCTTCAGGAGGAAAGACCTATGGTAGTCTTTGGCCCACACGTTGAGGAGATGGACCCTTCAACTCCTCCCTTTTATGTGTCCCTAGTCATTCATGACCTGCTGCTTCACAATTGTATGCTAGATTCTGGAGCCTCCCATAATCTTATGCCTCTGTCTGTCATGGAGCAACTAGGGCTGCAAATTACAAGACCATACAAAGATCTATATTCATTTGATTCTAAAAGGGTTAAATGCTTGGGAATGATAAAATATTTAGTAGTCAATTTAGCTCAAATCCCAGTAAAAAGTGTGGTCATGGACATTGTGGTCGCTGATATCCCAGCTCGCTTTGGCATGCTGTTGTCAAGGTCCCGGGGTACTAAGATTGGGGGATCAATTAAATTGGATTTAACATATGCTACTGTCCCAGTCTTTGGTGGTCAGGAGAGGAGGCTGTATAGGGAGACCAGATTTGTTAAAATGGTGACCACTGCTGATTGTTCAGACAACTCTCCAGTTTATAATAGAGAGGGTGATTTCTCATGGTGTTAGAAGAGAATCAAAATTGTGCACACGAGCCCCTCTTTGGTCAAATCCAAGCCGAACAATCCAAGGAAGATCAGGAATCAGAAATATGGACTTTGCATTTTGATGGAGAGAATTACAGGGAAGGTAATGGGGCTGGGGTATTGTTAATCTCCCCCACAGGCAAATGGGTACCACTGTCTTTCAAATTGGAGTATGAAGCTACAAACAATGCAGCTGAGTATGAAGCATTGTTATTGGGCCTACAGACAGCTAGAAACATGGGCATCCAATGTCTGAAAGTGTTCGGGGACTCTGAGCTAATAGTGAGGCAGATTAAGAATGAATGTCAAGCTAAACATCCTCGGCTCAAAGCATATAGAAACGAAGTATGGGACATGATAGAAAATTTCTTCTTAGCATTTAATATACAGTTCATGCCCCGGGAGCATAACAGAATAGCAGACTCTCTTGCTGTGGCTGGCAGTACGTTCCGGCCTCCTCAGAACCCATTGTTAAGATATGAAGTGGAGGTACGTTACAGACCATCTATCCCAGACAATATAAAGCATTGGCAGGTCTTTGAAGATGACGAACAGATGAAGAGATTCATGGAGACAGTGGGAGAATTCACAGGTATGGAAATTGATGATGATGAGGAGGCAGAAGCTGAAAATATTGCTGAAGGAAAATGGGAAGAGAATATAGCAGGAAATAAAGTGCTGCAGTTAAAAGGAAATGTCATACCTAGGGTTTTAGTGCCTCTAGAAAGATTATTCAATAAGAATGATGTTCTCATGCAGCCAAACAAAGCGGTAGAAGAAGACCAAATGAGAGATTTGAATCTGGGTACTGCTACTGATCCCAAAATTGTTAAATTATCTAAAAGAATCCCAGAGGAATATAAAGAAAAGTATTTGAAGTTATTTCAGTCTTATAAAGATGTTTTTGTCTGGTCCTATGAGGACCTAAAAACTTTTGATGTAAATGTTATACAACACAAGATTCCACTCAGGGAAGATGTAAAGCCATACAAACAGAAGCTCAGGCAAATTAATCCCTTGCTCCTTCCCTCAATTGAGAAAGAAATTAGAAAGTTGTTGAAGGCCAAAATAATTGTTCCCTTGAGGTACTCAGAATGGATAGTGAATCTTGTTCCTGTTAGAAAAAAGAATGGAGAAATCAGGCTATGTGTGGACTTCAGAAATTTGAATAGAGCATCTCTCAAGGACAACTATCCACTGCCTAAAATGGATCACATCCTGCAGAAAGTGGTGGGAGCATCCAGAATGTCGATGATGGATGGATTTTCAGGTTACAATCAGGTAGCTGTTTTCCCAGAAGATCAGAAGAAGACTGCGTTCACCACGCCATGGGGAACCTTTATGTATGCAAGGATGCCGTTCGGATTGATTAATGCAGGTGCTACTTTTCAAAGGGCAATGGACATAGCCTTTGTGGGAGAACAGGACAAGTTTCTAGTAGTGTACCTCGATGATATCATAGTGTTCTCAAAGAATGATGATGAGCATATTGAACATTTAAGAAGAACTTTCGAAAAATGCAGAAGGTACGGCCTTTCTCTTAATCCCCAAAAATCTCTGTTTGCATTAGACGAAGGAAAACTCTTAGGACATATTGTGACTAAGGATGGTGTAAAAATTGAATCTAAGAGAGTTGAAGTAATAAATAGCATTTCTCTGCCAAGAAATAAGAAAGAAGTACAGGTATTTTTGGGCCGAATAAACTTTTTAAGAAGATTCATTCCTAACTATGCAGAGATAGTTAGGCACATAACCAATATGTTGAAAAAGGATAGTGAAGTTAAATGGTCCTAGGAGTCTAGGGATGCATTTACAAGAATTAAACAAGAATTTTCCGAAGCTCCCGTGCTAGCAGGACTAGATTACAGTAAGCCATTTATGGTATTTTCATTTGCTTCACCACATACAATTGCTGGAGTGTTATTACAGAAAAACGAAGAAGGATATGAACAACCCATAGCATTCTTCAGTCAGGTATTGTATGATGCTGAACTGAAATATAATATACTGGAGAAGCAAGCATATGCCCTGGTAAAGTCCCTTAAAGCTTTTAGAGTTTATATTTTGCAATCCCATATTACTGCTTATGTTCCCACAGCAGCTGTAAAAGACATTCTAGTTCAGGGAGACAGTGAGGGCAGAAGGGGAAGATGGATTGCAAAGATCCAGGAGTATGATCTAGACATAAAGCCTACTAAATTGATCAAGGGACAACGACTTGCCAAGATGTTATCTGAATCTAATCATCAGGCTCTGGGCATTAATCTATCCATGATGGCAAATGAAGAATCAGAGAAAGAAGAGGAGCAACATGGGCTGGAAATGGCCACACAAAAGGTACATGTGAAATATCTGACTAGTCCTTGGTATAAGAAAATAGTTGAATATCTGTTGACACTTAGTTGTCCTCCTGGCTGTGACAAAGCAAATTATAGAGCTGTAAGGATGAGGTCTCAGAAGTATGCCATTGCCAATGGACAGCTCTATTGGAGAGACCCTTTGGGTATATTGCTGTTATGCCTCACAGAAAATGAAGTACAGAGTATAATGACAGAATTCCATGAGGGGATATGTGGAGGACACTACAGCTGGAGGGCTACAACCAATAAAATCTTGAAGGCCGGTTTTTACTGGCCAAAATTGTATTCAGATACCTTTGCTTGGGTCAGAGCATGTGACAAGTGCCAAAGGTTTGCAAAGAGACAAAAGTTAGCATCTTTTCCCTTGATTCCCATTCATGTAAATGAACCCTTCCAGAAATGGGGATTAGATTTTATAGGAGAAATACACCCCCCATCAAGTGGCCAACATAAATGGATACTCACAGCCACAGACTACTTCACGAAATGGGTGGAAGCCATACCTACAAGAAGGGCTACAGATGTTGTAAATATGAATTTTTTAGAAGACAATATCATATCTAGGTTTGGCTGTCCTGCAAGGATTGTAACTGATAATGCTCAAGCTTTTAAGTCTGCCAGATTTGTAGGTTTCTGCCAAAGGTATAATATTGTATTAACTCATTCCACGGCATATTACCCCCAGGGGAACGGTTTAGCAGAATCATCTAATAAAACCCTGGTGAGGGCCCTGAAGAAAACGATAGCTGAAAATCAGAAAAATTTGGACTCTCAATTGAAGTTTGCTCTGTGGGCAAACAGGATAACCAACAAAAGATCAACAGGCAGATCTCCATATGAGCTGGTGTATGGGCGGGCTGCAGTGTTTCCTGTGCAATTGGCATTTCCAGTGGCACGATTCTTGCAGGAAAACCAGGATGAACCAGATGAGATGACTAGGAGAATTAATCAGCTGGTAGAATTGGAGGAAAACAGGAACCAGGTAGACCAGAGATTAATGGAATACCAGGAGAAAATGAAGAAGGTATTTGATCAGCATGCAAAGGGTAGAAATTTTCAAATTGGAGACCTGGTTCTTAGGTGGGATGTTCGCAGAGCAGAAAAGGGCAAGCACGCCAAGTTCGATCCATTATGGTTTGGTCCATTCAGAATCGTGAGTCAAGGGGGGAATAATACTTTTATGTTGGAGAATCTACAGGGTGATTTGTTAGATGCGCCCGTGAATGGCCAATTCCTCAAGCCATATTTTCAATTCTGACCTAGGTGAAGAATTCCAGACTGTATATAATGTATATAAATTGCTTTCATTTTAGTTTTTGCAAAGGAAAAAGAATGCTGAGAGTTACCGGAAGGTGAAGCGCAGAAGAAATTGAGCGACAGAATGGAAATTCTGAATGGTCTGCGTGTTCTCGACATGCCCGAAGTCGAGCATGCCATCCCCAAATGGAGCCGATGTTGTACATTGTTCCCCTCCATTCGGATTTAGCCATCGATCCCTTTCAAACCTGTTTCCATTATATTTCATGGCTAAAAAGCCCCCATGCCGCTCTAAAAAATACGCTGTTCAAATGTTCAAAATACATATTTTATATGTCGGGCCGAAGCCCCTTAGGCTTTAGCCCCTCCCGCCTTGATTTTCATATGACCCGAGTCCAGGACCACAGGCCAGAAGAAAAGGGGGGCTTATCATTTGAGTCCCGGGCGTCGTCGCATCCGTCCGATTCAATTAAATCAACGGCGCGGCAGCTAACTTATTGGCAGGGCCCCCATATGTACACCACACGCCCGAAACAGGCGGTATTGCCCCGCACCACCCTCGTCAGAGCAGTGGTATTCCCCGCGGAAGCAGCGATGCCATAAAACTCATGCCACGTGTTCTTGGTACGAGCGAGAAACCGCCCATCCCCCGCGCGTTAAACCTCATACAAAGGCTGGGCAGCGGGATTCACAGAGACCGTCGGATCTCCAGATCTCCATCCGACGGCGGAGATGCAACAAAATCGTCCGTCCATTGATGCGTACCCGCCAGGTCCCACAGCCCGCCACCGTGTCACTATTACACTCCTCCGTCCATCAATCCACTCGCCACGTCGCCTCCCATTCGCCCCCTGTTCGCCTACGTGTCTTCCCCCGTACATCCCTCCGCACACATATATATATATATATTTTTATGTGTTTTATTCGCATTTGCCGCTACTTTTTCCTCTCGACCCCACTGTGTGACATTTCGTTCTTTTGCAAAAAGCCTCCATTGTTCGCTCCCAACACCCCGTATGTCACCGTTTTTGGTCTGTCTCCCCATCATCCCCTCCATTCACACTTCCGTCACCGTCTCGTCTCGAGTCGGCTTTTTCTACCATTTCTGTTTTATGTGTTCTAAATAGAGAAGAGGGCGTCTAAATCCACCACCTCATTCCAGAAACAAGAATATATTTCAAAGTGATTTCCTACGCGGCGTAAATTTAATGGAAGAGACTCGAGAGCAGACATGAAATGACAAATTTCCATTAAAGAAAAATAATATGCAAATTCCCCTTAACCTAAAAAATTCACTCCGCATTTAAGGTCCGGACTCCAGCTCAAAATCAAAAGCTTAGCGTACATTAATGAATGGGAAGATTTAACTCCTATGGTAGCGTATTTCTCACTAAGCATCCCAACGTATATATTTTATTATTTATGTCTTGTACATAAGGAGATTTTTATCTCCCAGCATTAATTTATGTATACAGGTGGTTAGGTATTTATTTATAACTTGTCATTCATAAAAAGGCGCGAGTGTTTTCGCCATTGGATTGAAATGTAGTAATTAATTGTTCCTTTTCCTTCCCCCCCCCCTCTCTAGAAGTTTCGGTCTTGTCTATAAATACCAAAAAAGAAGACATTGTTGGGGTTCCAGATTTCTGTAAGCAAGCTGTGCAGCGAGAAGACTATTGTACTCATCTTGTGACATTTCTGTATGAAGTTTCAGAGCCCGTTGGGTCTCAGTGAGGAGGGGTTATGACTGTATTGAGGATTCTGGTCTTTGGTATATTACAGTATGTAACTTTTCTTATGTGTTAATATATCATCTCTTTCAAGCGAAATTCCTTCTTGTATCATGCTCTAGAATGCGAGTGGCTCACTAATTTGCAGTAAGGATTCATCTTAAGTGGTGCCCTTTTCTGGAATTAGTCAAGCGCTTTAAATAGGCCTAGAAGTGATATGCTGTTCCATGTCCACTCTTTTCATAATTTCTGCTATATTAGTGGCTTAAGGATTCGTAAATTGATGCGCCCTTCTGCCAGTAATATCTTCTTATGTTTCTTCACTGCCTGCACTTCTTGATATTTGATTTATGTGGTATATTATATGAATTGGCCCTCTTTACAGTAAAGCGGTCTCTTAACTGTCTGATACTTTCATGCTGAAGTTTTACATTATGCCTTTACATTACTCCTATCCTTGTATCAGCCTCTGAGAGAGAATTTGGACCCATTCAATCTAATTCCATTTCCTTGTTTAGAAGAGATAGTAGGTGAGTCCCTTGGACTGACAACCCAAACTATAAAGGACTCCTTGCTATATTAAGATGTCCTAGGCACTGGTCTATGGCAACCCTAGGATGTCTCTAGGGGGGTGACAAAATCATCCACAACACCTCTAATCATTGCAGTTTTTAGAACATTATCAGGCATATTTGTGTAAGGAGATCTTTGCAGATTATATTGAAAACGATCTACATATTCTTCCAAAGTCTCGCCTGGCTTAGCTACCATTTAAAAAATTTCATCTTTCAATTCTCTAGTTCGGAAATAATCTTGGTATCTTTAAAGGAAATATGTTTTCATTTGGTCCCAGTCATTTTTGGTGCCTCCACCAAGTCCCATGAACCAACGTAGAGTTACTCCCTTCAGAGTAGAGGGGAATAGCTTTAGCTTCTGAGGGTCGGTAGTGTAATCATAACCCCTGCATAAGGCATCAAATTCAAAAAGGAATGCATCGGGATCTTCTGAAGTTAGCCCATGAAAGGTGGGAATGTTCTGTAATGGGATAGCCTTCATGGGGGAATTGACAGTTATGTCAACAATAGGGTATTGCAACGTAGAAATTTGAGGTTGCTGGTTATTAGCCATTTGGTCAAAAATATGCTAATATTCTTCACGGATCTCCAGAGCTGGAGAGTTATTCCTGGGATGTCTATAAGGGGCTAGAATAGTTCTAATAGCACTACCTTGATCTGGAATACAGGGTGTCCTCTACTCAGTCACTACTTCAGGAGATCTAGGTTCTGATAATTTAATTTCAAGATTGCCTATTTCTCCTTCTCCTTCACGGAGGTTGCGAGAATTTCCTTCTTGTAATGAGTGATTTTGTGAATTCTCAGTATCTTAAAAACTCTACTCAATCCCTTTAGTCTTACTGTGAATCTCAGCATTAGCTATAGATGGTGATTCTGCGGCTTGAAGGAAGTCAGTAGGATGTCTGGCAGCAACAATTCGGGGTCCTACTGATGACTGAGACTCACCTTTTCTTAATATTTCGTCAATAAAATTTGATCATCCAAGGGTCACCGGTCCCTTAGGTTTTTCAGGTTTAGAAAGAGGAATTTTGTTTTTTTTCAGGTCTTTCCCTCTTAATCATTCATGCAGAAATACAAACATTCATTCTTACCTTAAAATCTTATGCAATTCTGCTAAAAGCAGGCAAGTGTGCGAGCATTTTGCTCATTCTTTATGTAGGTTCTTACCTTCCATTTTTAATACCCAATTCTCCCTCAGCAGAAAAAATATCAATCAGACATTACTCTTTACAGAGTGGAAACACGCGCCCTGGCAATGGTGCCAAAATTTTGGGTGCTAACAAGTATTTTTAAAAACTCCTAATTGCCTCACATTAATTATCAACCAGGGTAAGTTGTTTTATCTCAAGTGTGTACACAGTATGTCCAAGATATTCCTAAAAGAGTAATGCAAAAACAAATCATTTATTATAGATACAATCATAAATATTGAAGCTTAAAAGGAAGTGATTCATCTACACATTAGAACACAAACCTATAATTCATTCCTAATTCAACTAATTCAAATGATAATCAACCAACAACACTGAAGCATTAACTGAGCCCTTTTAGCTGTATCTAAACTATTAAACAGAAGGCAAGTATTATAACTAACTTTCTATGCTTTAAGTAATCAAAACCAATTTTGTTTCCTAGCAAACAATTCCTTAAACAAATAAATTATAAATGCGTATTCAAAGAAATAAATACCAGAAATGCGAATTATCAAAAGTACTGCAATTTTAAAACTAAAAGAAAAGAATATACTTGCAATAAACATAAACGTATAACACAGGGAACAACAGTGAAATCCACCAGAGACCCGGCCCTTATCCACCAGAGAATACTTCTTAACTACTCCATAACAGTTGAATAAATAGCAGTGCAAGTTATGTATTAATCATCACAGTCAATTGACATTACAATATGATCTTGTCATTCAGAACTACGTTCTGTGAATGACAATTACAAATTATGGAGAAATGAAAGATGCATCGTTCCTCCTCCTCGAGAACTAGCTCTCCCTCTCCCTTTATAGTTAAAAACGAAAGATAAGTGTGATCCCTTAGGATCAGGAGATGCTTAGGGATCCATGAAAAAATGCTATCCTCGGATATTTCATTCATCTCTGTGCTATCCTTACTTATTTATCTTTGATTCGACCACATTTAATGTGTCCTCTTTGCCGTGATTAAGTCATGTTGTTCCTTCTGTTATTTCCAGCATAAAAATCAACGAGAATTATTTTGGACAGTTAAATCACATTAGGATCATTTATCATTCATTCTTCATCAAAATCCTTTCATTATATTATTATATCATGACACAAAATGGATAAGGAAGAGGAAAAAGGACAGTAATCAAGAGTAAATACATACCTATTGCAAGGCTCAACATATGGGTAGACAAAGATGTCAAACCATATTCTCCTAATAGTAACCACTAGAGCAAGGCCCTTTGCTACCATCCTCCATCTCCTCCATGTAAGATGGACAAGCCAAACTCCCCCAAAAGAAACCAAAGCAACAAGAGATCTTGATGCTTTCTCTCCTCCTCATGTGCGTGATGAAGCAAAAACATACTAATGGACATATGGAATGTCACATCAGCCTAATACAAAGAAACTCATCAATGCACATCATGAGAGCATCATGCCAAGCTTTACCGAATACAAAACACATAGACATAGGAGATGCCATGTGGTGGCCAATCTCTCTCAATTGAAACCAAAATGAACATGCCTTATTTTGTTGCATTCCGTCATTGATACATAAGGCATGAATCATAAAAATATGAGCTATTGGGTGGTAACCATACTCACCCAAGAGCAGCCAACACAACCATTCCTCCTTCTTCATTTCATAAGTGTTCCTTAAGGCATGGATCAAAGAAATAGGAACCTTTGGTTAGTGAAAAGAATCTCCCAAGGGCAACCAACGTAACCAAGCTTTCTAGCCCATATCATAAATTTGCAAGTGGTCATGCAACCTCTTGCTTATCATCCTCATCCACTCACCCCAATATGTAAGATGAGTGATGTGTTGCATAATCATGGTATCCTCCCTTTGTAGAATACCATCTTCCCCAAACTAATGAAGAACTTTGCACTTCATGAAATTTTGAAGTGCACCTCCAATGAGATCTATTAATGAGACCTTCTTCTCATCCATGGCCTTCCAAAACTAATGAGGTTCTAGATCTTCTATAGGTAGAAGTCTCTCTTTCAGCTATGAGATTCTCATTGAGAAAGTGTCATCAAGAAAGAAAAAAATATTTCTCATATCTATATGTGTACCATTTATCATCTTTACCTTGATTGCTTCATGAGTGAAGCTATCTTCAGAATGCTCCAAGAATGATGGGGCCTCATTATCACTGCTACTAAGTGATAGCGTTGTATATCTGCAAGGTGATACATCTACTGTCCCAAAGCAAGGTACAATATTGATCTCATAACCATTCATTGTCCATAGGATCATGCTCGTCCCTTATCCTAAAACTCTACATTTCAACTCAAGAGGTTGAATGTAGTCCATCCATGACAAACTGGGATAGATTTTCAACTCCTCCTTGATTAGATCAAGGGTCCTTTACGCCGTGATAGTTTGCTACTTCAAATCACCATTTGGATCGAACCCTTGGTCATGCATTAGCCATGATGACATGTCCCCATAAGTTTCAATAAGATCTATTGAAACAATAGGTGATGAATGTGTATGCATACCTTGGATCAACTGATATGTGGGAACCTCTTGACATAACACAAGAGTTCCTCCAACCAGGACAATAGTGCCTCCAACTACGGGTAAGAGTGATGGGTGCTCTTATCCAAGTGTACCAGCACTGGAATCTTCCTCCTTTCACTCATGCATCTTCTGAATCATGCATGGGACTCAATATGTCAAGAGCTTAAGACTATCTTTCAAAGATACAAGTGTCTTTTCTCTAGATGCAAGTACTTTTGTAGCTGGTGGTGAATGTAGTGACCTCTTGTTCAGAGTGACAAGATTGACATCCTCCTTTTTTTCCTTAGGGAATGTCACTTTATGAAACATATCTGGTTTTCTCACATCAAATTCTCTCCTAAATTTGTGAAATAAATCTAAATATTTAGTCACCTTTTCATGCTCTATGTGACCAAATCACTAATCATTAGCTTCACCTAGAAGATGAAGTGCTGCAATTTGAATAGCCTCTGCTTCAACTACAGGATGTAGTCTGAAAAATGCATCTAACTCTCTCCTCCAAGCCTTGACATTGCTTCAGGGAGATCCATCAAATATAGGCAAATAGGATGCCTCTTTCTTCTATAGTTGCTATAGGATCCTCTTTCTTCTTTGATTTTGAAGAATTTTTGGAGAGTTCACTTCTCCTTAAATGCTCTAGACTATGCTTCATACTCTTCAACATATAGACTGAGAGTCTCATGAGTCTCAGGTTCATTCCTTTCTTCATCTTCTCCAAAGAAAGTGGGCATAGTAGATCTATGAGGAAATCTAGGATTCTGCGGTTTTCTTCTTTGTTGATAGGAAGTGCTTGGACCTTCCTCATCACATATTCTTCTTGGATATTCTTTCTTCCTTTCCTTTTTCATTTTATTGACCTCCTTGGGGAGATCTTGCATAGATATACAAAAATGAGTGGTAGAATGTTCTTCCTCCATGACAGATCTCATCTATCTGCTTCTTCTTTTGATGTAAAATATGGAGTGTCCACAAGCCAAGCCAAAGATCATGCTCTGATACCACTATTATATCCCAAAAGGGAGAATGCAGTAATACTTAAACACAATATAAGAATTGTAGCAAGATAAACAAAAAATCTTAAGACAACATCAGAATTTAAAGAGAAGCTGAGCCATTTTATTATATTGGAGAAGATTCAGTTACACCATGTACAAAATATGAGTATATCTAGCCAAAAATATTGTCTAGAGTCACCCAGAAAACATGCTACAATAGGTACAACGTAACAGAAGAGCTACTGAAGCTAATACTATGTTGTCCCTTTAGTAGAATATGAACATATGATTGTAGGCTGAAAAGGAAAATGCAGATCTACTTAAATATAGAGCTCAGATGATGCCAAGATTCAAGATTTGGCCAATGTGATGGATTCCGAAGATAACCCAGAAATTATTTTCTAGATCTACAATTTTGGAAAATCACCTACCTAGGATTTGATCCTTGATCTACTAGGAAATACAGATCTGAAGCTAGATCTATCAAATATATGGATGAAATATGTTGCAAGATCAGATCTAAGCATGAAGGGTTGATCCCTTCTTCATATCTACAAGCTAGAAGCTCTAGATCTAGCTTCTCAATCCTCAATAATGATTACAGCTGCTGTGACAAAAATTCCTACAGAAACTGTGCTGTGAGGGAAAGAGAGGCCTTATGCTTGCTGAAAAATTCTGCTATAAACTCCAGGCTGATGGTAAGACTGATGCAAATGTGAGGGGATGATCCCTCATAGGATTACTAGCTGAAATGCTAGTAACTTCCTTCCTCCCTTTGGATTTGCAAATTGGACAGCATAATTCCTAAAGGTAATACTACTGCTAGGAGGTCAATATATTTTGTCCTGATGCCAGATCTAAAATGAAGCTCTGGAAATGCTGATCTATAAGCCCAAGGTGATAGGAATAAACCCTCACCAATTCTCTAGCTAAAGTATTGAAGACAACTTCCACCTTCCAAACTGATCTTCAGAAATCTGTAATTTCTTAATATGAATGTTATGCACAAAGTAGGAAAAGAGATGTGGTACCAATGCCTGATGTAGAAGGAAGTAAAATACTCTTTCTAGAGCTACTCTAAGAAAGAGGTGGGATTCCCAACCAGGAACACCCTGTGCTAAAAAACACTTGCAATATCTGCTAAACAACCCAAGAAAGAAATGGAATGTCACATGAAAATTCGAGATCTAAAAAGATCCTTACATCAAGAATAACCAGAATGCCTTCATCCTTGACTTCATATTCTTTATATAATGTTTGATCCTTCCCATGCCTTGGCCCTCATCTAGACTGCACTGTGCCTGTGGACAAGATCCTCCAAGTTTGACTGCACTGTTTGACCAAATCAACCATCATGTCTAGGTGCAATGTACACCCTCTCCATCATGTGTGCTTTGATTGCGCAACATACTCCATCACTTTATTATGAATTTTTCATGATCTTTTGTTTGACATCTTCAAGATCTTATTTGACTGAATCAACCTCCATGATCTATCTTAATTAATGAAACATAATCTCCAATTCCATTCACATTAGTAGTTGCTCAACTACCTCATTATGTAGATCTAGGCTTAATTAATCCACATTCACACACAAAAAGTGGATACTTATTCATATTGAGGATTGTGGGTCCCTCCACCCTTTTATTTACTTAATTTATTAAGAAAATAAAGTAATCTAATATTACAAATATGATGTGAAAGTTTGGGAATATTACAAATGAAAAGGGTAACCTTACAACCTAATGCCTTGACATCATATAGGTTCTCCTGGGGTCCTGAACAATCGTTCTTCCCTAAGTTTGAAAAGCCTTCGTCTCTGAATACTAGCATAGCGTTATGAACATAAGGGTATGATCATTCTCATTCCAACAACAAGTAGTGTAGAGTGTATGCTCTCCTGATAATTTCTTTAGTAGTTACCATATACAAGCTACCCACCATCTACCCTTGAGACTGAAACATGAGCTCAATTTATAGGTAAATGGCGATAGTTTCAGTTCCATGAAGAGGGGGATGGATTCCTCTCATGAAGGGATTTGAGATCCATAGACCAAGGGATAAGCTCCATGAGTGGAGGGATAAAGCTCGAACTAATCACACCTCTAGAAGCTTCGAGTTGGGAGAATATTCGACCAGATGGGCTTCTAGAATTTAATTTTTCCTTTAAATGAATTTTTATGGGGGTCTGCAGTTTTTAATAGAAAAATGTGTGAGAGCTGCCGCAGGCTATAGAACAAGTATCCGTGAACCTGTAGGAAAAGGCTACAAAAAGTGAAGAGGTATAATTTTGAGGGTTTTAATGGGCTTTTCTCCAATTCCAAGACTTGGTTTAGGAACATTATTTCATGGGGACAAAATAACGTGTAATGAGAGTAGGCACTCAAATTCCCTTGTGGGTAAGTGTGGGATTTCCTCTCAGAAACACCCTGTGCTAAATAGCATTGCAGACTTAGCTAAATAGCTCAAGAATGCATAGAAATGTCGTAAGACAGATCCACATCTAAAAATATCAAAGAAATGAATAATCCAGGTCATGTATTCTATTGTGCCTTCGCCTTCATTATATATATTATGAGGCTTCCATAGCCTAGGCCCACCTCTAAAATGCGTTGTAAATGTGGACATAAGTCTCCATGATTGACTGTGCTCTTTCTCCATGTCCTCCATCATGTCTACATGTGATGATCAACCTCTCCATCATGTGTTGCTTAAATGCACCACTTCTCCACTAAATTATCATAATTTATTTTTGATCTTACTTTGAATGCATAATGATCTTAGTTTACCTCTTCAAATATCGCCATGATTTTACATTTAAGATCCATGATCTTATCTGACTGTTTTATCCTCCATAACCTATCTCATAAATGGGACATGATTTCCTCTCCTTTATCATTAATGGATCTGCTCCACTACTCGACGATTTAGATCTAGATCTAGCTCCTCCACCCTTTTATTTATTTGATTAATTAAGTTTATTAAAAACTCTAATATTCCAATAAATATGTGAAAATTTTGGAATATTACATCATAAATTAGAGATAGGAAGGATTTATTTTCATAGATTTTGTTGCAAAGTCATAAGAGTCAATTGTGAGAGCTAGATCATCTCTATTGTTATTGTAAATTAAATTGTAAGCTCGAAGGAAGGAAAAGACTAGTTAAAAATAATGAAAATCAAGTTTGAGAGGAGAGGCCAATATAAGCAAAGAAGATTAGGAAAGAGGCCAATCTAAATGAAGAAGACTAGGCCAAAAGTAGAGAGAGGAAAGCCAAGAGGTAGAGAGGGTTCTGTAGAAGATAGAAGGCCATGTAAAAAGTGTATCAGGCCAAAGCCAGATTGTAGACACGTTTTTTTTATATTTGTATCTGTACATTTATTTAATTAATGAAGAAATCAAATTCATTGTGACTGTGTATCATTCCTTTTACATGTTGAGTGATCAGTAACTGAAAACTTATGTTTTTTGTGTGATAAACCATTGTGAATGAATTCGAATTGAATTTATAAGTCTTTCTGAGAGATAAAAGACTTAATGGCTAAGTAGAATCTATGTGATTCCATTCTGGAGAAAGTGGGTGTGTGTGCAGGTCGAAAAAGAAACAAGTCATGAATTCTGGATTCAAAGAAGTAATACCGAATGGTGTTTTGTATTCTGGATTGAGATAGCATGCAAGGTGTGTAGCAGTGGATAATCATGGATATAAGTGAAAATCAGAAGAGAAAGCCCAGGAAAGGAGTAGCCATGTAGGAGAGGGAGTTGTAGAGAAGCACCAGTTGAACAAAAAGGCGAAATGATTAAGGCATAAAACCCCTAAGAAAAATTTCAAAGAAGAGAATGGAAGGTTCTGATTAAATCACAAAGATTATCTTGAAGATCGATGGTTGAGATCTCATTGCAGATTAAATTGTGAAAGTTCCAAAGTGCGATAAGTTTAATATCTGTGCGATGCGATAAGTATCGCACATCACATGCAATATGGCATATAGTTAACGGTGGAGTTAAGAGTTGTGAACTGTGCCGAGGTAAGTTTGCAATTTTCCGAAGTGTGATGGGAGTTAAAGGTGTGAAAAGCCGATATGTGATATTATATATTTTCCAATGTGCGATATGTTATAATCGCTGATGTGTGAAATTATATATTCGTCGATCTGTGAAGTGGCATGTTCTACGATCTCGGAAATCATTAAATCCACGAAATTGCAATATGGTTAAGATTTGCGATGTTGCATTTTCGATAAGGGAATGTGATGTTGCAAGGAATTGTTTGAAGCCATGTGTTGATGGTATTAATATAGGTATGTGAATCTGTATAAATATAACAGATGATATGTTATATTTGAGCTTTAAACCTGAAAACCATTTTATTCACTTCCGCGTGCATGTATGGAGTAGCATTGAATCCATAATGGTGATATGGGTAATTAGTGGGGTTTATTCCACAAATCCTGCTATCAAAAGGTTAGGTCCTAGCCAAGCTCATGGCTGAGTCAAACTTACATGCTCTATACATCAACCTCATTACAACATTGTCTAATGAAGAAGAGGACGGCACTCTCATATAGGTATCTTATATCTTTCTTTCGTCTCCTTGGTATTCATACATTACATATGTTCTTCAGCATTTCAATCCTCCTCCAAGCATGTCGAAGAGTAAGGGTAGGACATGTTGGAAAAATACTGAGAGGGGGGGTGAATCAGTATTTAGAGATCATATCTATAAATTTAACTATTTTCTTTTGCAGAATTACAATGTGGCTTTTATGTACTAAACTCGCATATACACGTGGATATGCTGAAAGAAACTAGCGTATACTGATATAAATTTATAGATTATAAAGCTTTTCATAAACAATCTTTAAATCAGATTTACCAGTTATGCATTAGGTTAGTTAGTCAGTAAATATGTGCAGTAACAGTATTATAAAACATCACACAAGTGGAACACACATGAACACCAATATTTAAGGTGGAAATCCAATTTGGGAGAAAACCACCGTTGTTGTCGTCTCTGTCTTCAATATTTATTATATGGAAAACTGTTTACAACATTGTACTGATGTAGACTCATATCAATACGTAGGCTTCTACCTACAGAAGGCTACAACCTTCACTCGTTTACCAGCTACTACTGGAAGGGAGCTCCAACCCCCTTGCTTCTCATTTACCAGCCAATCCTGGAAGGGAGCTTTGACCCCTTGAACATAACAGCAGCTTCTATTGGCAGGAAGTTTCTACTTCCATACTGAAGGCTTCAACCCTCAGACCCACTGTAGACCACGTTTCATCAATTTTCATACTAGATCAAACAACATCAACACAACCCTTTATCAACAATCATAAACGTTTCCCAATACTTCAATTAGAATAGTGAAAACACTGTAATCAGAACTTTAGAAATAACTCAGACTTCAGAATAGATAGTCAAATACAAACTCAACCCTGAACAATTATTAATTCAAATAGCATACACTACTTTGCTTCATTGAAGCCATGTACATACGCGCTTTCCTACACACCAACCCGTGTATACTTCTGTGTATACATTCTTCAGAAAATCCTAACTACCATATGCACTTTTCATAAAGTGAACCCACGTATATATGCGCTTTTATTGAGACTAACTAGCATATAGATCTATAAAAGTATATGTTGCAGAACAGACCAAATCTATAAAACTTACCCATATTTCTTCATTTTCTTTAGCAGACTTGTGCCATTTCTTCATCATTTCTTCAGTAGATCATACTAGAGCTTCATCATCTTCAGATCTAGAGATATTGAACCATAATTATATCGACCGGTGCATCATAGATTCAGATCTATAAATTAAAAAAACAGAGTTCATCCATGCATATATTCCCTAGATAAATTTATTCATTAACAACCCTTACTCATGCACACTTTTCACTATTATCTTCTTCTCCTTATATAGAATATAGCTTTTACCAATACCATGAGTAAAAACCACTCAACTGCTGATGGTAATCCTGGACGGAATAAAATAGATAATACAACGCTCAATACTCTGGGATAATACCATGGTAAAGCCCCTTGGTATTATAATTTGGAGCACAAACAGGCATACATGACTTGGGACGTACTTCTCCACGTGCATACATGACTTGGCATTTAAAAACCCACGTATACATTGTGACATATTAAAAATAACCAATCTACTGCACAAGAATTCTGAGAGACTGTTGACATTCTTCATATAGATAGTTTCTTCGTCCTTTGCCAGAGAGTTTCCATCAAGGAAAATCAATCTAATATTATAGAACACAAGAAACATATTGCCAACAATCTCCCCCTTTGGACTTGATGGCAACCATAATCATTAAAACATGAGGCCTTTGTATTCAACCATCCTCAGAATTATCCCCCTTTGACATCAAGGGAAAAGGGCAGATCAACATCGCTTGTACAGAAATTACCATGCTCCCCCTGAGTTCATGCTTGAATATTCAGACATATTTTTCAAAGAATTACATGACTTTTCAACCGAGTATGACCTTTCCTATCACCAATTACTCATAATTGCATCAATGATCCAACTAAGTGGATTTACATGTTTGACTCAACTACTCAACCATGTGGGTTTACAAATTGGAACAAGTCCTTACATGACTGAATATAACAATTTACATCATAGATCTCAACATGTCCTTTTCATCAAATGACAAGACCAATGAATCTCAATCATGAGATCAGACCACAACAAATACTTAGAATGCCAACAATGCATCCGTTCCCACAAGACAAGTGCTCCCCCTTAGCTTGTGCACCGTGAACACTTTCAACATCAAATCATCAAGGCACCTTCAAAAAAATATTAGAGAATGAAATAGAAATGTGAGAACTAGAACATCACCAGAGATACCCATCAACACTGCAACTGTTCTGAAAATGTTGACCCAGAAAATTGTGCCAACAAAAGCTCATACGCAGTTTTATGTATATAAACTCGCATATAAACGCGACTTCCCTTTATGAAATCTACATATCCAATTTAAGCTTCTGAATTTGAGTAGATTTGATCTTCTGAGCGGCAGGGACAACTCCCAGCTTTTGTCTGAGATATTCAAATGCTTCCCTAGGAAGAGGTTTATTAAATATATTAGCAATTTTTTCTTTAGAGGGAACATACACTAATTTCACCTTTTCTTCAAGCACTTGTTCACGTAAGAAGTGATACTTGATAGGAATGTGCTTGGTCTTGGTATTCATAACAAGATTCTTTGAGATACTGATGGCACTTGTATTATCACACATAATGGATATGGAAGATGAACATTTGATTTGAATGTCTTGTAAAGTGTGCATCATCCAAAGAAGTTGTGTGAAACATGATGTAGCAGCCACATATTCTGCCTCTGCTGTAGATAAGGCAATAGAGCTTTGCTTCTTGCTGAACCAAGATACTAATCGGGGCCCCATATAGAATGCACCACCACTAGTTATTTTCTGATCATCAACATTTTCAGCCCATTCTGCATCTGTGTAAGCATGAAGAGTGAGATCGACATTCTTTGGATACCATAGTCCAAAGTCTTGAGTTCCTTGTAGATATTTGAATATTATTTTTACAGCCTGAAGGTAAGACTCTTTTGGATTAGCTTGGAATCATCCAACAATCCCAACCGCATGCATAATGTCTATTCTAGTCCCGGTGAGATAAAGTAAACTACCAATCATAGATTTATATTTTGCTTGATTTGCCGTGGAAGAATCATCATGAGCACTGAGGTTACACCCGGTTATCATTGGTGTACTTACAGTTTTGCAATCTTCCATCCCATATTTAAGATATTTTTCTTGTGATAAAAATATTCCATCTGTTGCTTGTTGCACTTATAAGCCAAGAAAAAATGTTAGTTCTCCAAGTAAAGAAATTTCAAATTCTTGCTGCATAACAGAAGAAAATTCCTGACTCGAGGACTCTTCATTACTTCCAAAAATGATATCATCAACATATACAACTACAATCAATAGTTTATCATTTTCAGTTTTTGTGTATAAGTTTCTTATCACCAGATCCCTTTGAAAATCATTGTTGATGAAGATATTTGTCAAGACGATAATACCATGCCCTCGAAATTTGTTTGCGACCATATAAAGCCTTTTTTAAGATTACAAACAAGTTTTTCATCATTGCCCAAAATTAATCCTTCTAGTTGTTCTATATAAACTTCTTCTTGCTTCTTCACACTATCCACCACGGGCATGGGAAATACGAGAACACACACGACTCCTCTGGTCTTCAACTCGCTTTATAATCCCGACTTTCAGTGATCTTGGAAAGAACTGTCCTCAGATAGGCAGCTCAGCAAGCTTCAGTATTAATTCAAATAATATGTTACATACCATATTATGCTTCAAAGTAGAGCTAGATAGTCTCTGAT